>WNWK01002176.1:222500-223936 GCA_009830355.1 Cherax destructor
ACAAGTTAAAGGAAGAAAATATAGAGAAAAACCATACAGTAGTTAAGAGGCGGATATAAGAGCTGTGACTCAGCCACTGAGCCACAGCGCACGCAAAAATAAACGCACATGTGACTAGGCATACTACAGCCACTTTACATGTTGATATAAGAAAATTAATATGTATGGTATATACATGTGGTCATACCTGTCCTAAGCTGTCTGGGAATTAGCGTGGGGTGATACCGAGCACATGGCTCACTGCAGTGTTTTAGAATCTCAGGTTGAAGTGTTGAAGAAGGAGGTTCTACTACTTCAGGAGGAAAATAGGAGGCTGAAGCTTCGCCTAGATGGGTGTGGGAGTGAGTGTGAGATGGTTGGAGCTGGTAAGGAGGAAATGGTTACCAACAGTGAAAGTGGCAGCCGCTTTAAGTGGCAAGTGGTTCACAATTCAGGAAGAAGGAAGATAAAGAAGGTTAATAGTGAAGATGTGAAGGTAGGAAATCGATTCTCTGTTCTCCAGGACGAGTGTACTTCAGTGGTCAGTGAGGTTAAAGGTACCACTGACTCCCCTGCTAATCAAGGTAAGAATATTCTGATTGTGGGAGACTCTCAGGTAAGATATATGGACCGTGCCTTTTGTAACAGAGACAGGAAGGTCAGACAGAGGGTGTGCCTCCCAGGAGCTGGTATTGGTGGCATAGTCAGCAGGTTGGATAATATTATGTCAGGTAATGGGAACAAGCCTATTATCTGTCTTAGTGCTGGTGGTAATGACATTGGGAAGGGCAGAAGACAGGAGCTACTAGATAAGTATAGGTCAGCCATAGAAGTCGTTAGGTCTAAGGAGGTATCCCAATCATATGTAGCATTTTGCCTAGAAAGGAGTGGGCAATGAATGGATGTCTAGGGCAATTGGTATAAATTGCTGGCTAGACAGGTACTGCAAGGAACTTGCAATTCCATTCATTGATAACTGGGACAAATTCTATGGCAAACGTGATATGTATGCAAGGGATGGGGTTCATCTCTCTGGGGCTGGAGTGGTTGCATTGCCAATTCGATTGAGGGGTCATTGGAGACTTGTCTAGGACTTTAAACTGATAGATTATAGAGGTATGGGTGTTTGTGGAAACAATCAGGCTGTGGTATTAGGCCTGGAAACAGCAGATATTTCCAGGATACCCCAGGTTATGTTTAAAAGATAAGATTCAAAATAAAGTTGTTTGTAAATGCAAAACAATTGATCAACAAACAAAGAGAGATAGTAGAGGGCAACGAGTGACTAGCTCCCTTGAGGTTTACTATACAAATAGTAGGAGTCTAAGAAATAAGATAGATGAGCTAAGATTACTTGCAAGTGCAGGTAATATAGATATTATTGCTATAACAGAGACCTGGTTCAACCTGAAAGATAGAGAAATGCCTTCCGAGTGCAACATTCAGGGTTACAAACT
>WNWK01002177.1:2500-172500 GCA_009830355.1 Cherax destructor
ATTCCATAAACACACATGAACAATACTGTCTCTGCAAAAGTCTTACCCAAACAGTCCGAAGACCTGGTATCACTGTAATACACCAAATAACATGAAACCATTACATCTCTACCATGTACACTTGTAAACCCACTTCCATTCCCTTTTTTTTTTTTCCTTTTTTAATGAAATACTCTTCCGAGTCAGACGTAAGTCATAATTCAAGTCACAAACAACATCTTATTAAACTTGTAATTGTGTACTATCCTAACTCCCCCTTTTTTTTTTTTTTTTTATTTAAAAAAAAAAACCTCATCCATATTATATACAAAACAAATTTTTCCTTTGACCTAACGACACCTCGAACAAAATCCCAACACCCTACACACACATTACTAATATTAATCAAACTTAACTGTCATTACAATGTAAGACACCACTATATTACATTCAACGATCACTTAAGATCAAAAACCTAACTCTTCAAACGTCTGGAGCCTTACCTAACCTACTGCTGTATACCACAACAGTGCTCCTAGAACCTGGTGCATATCAAATAAAACCTCCCCATACTCATACATTTCAAGGTTTACCACCACCATGTCATGCTTGAACCTTATGACATTCCCTGTGTTTGACACAGACAAAACACAAAAATTACCCCGGTGGTAGCTGAAAAAGTTAACACAAAGGAAAATAATATTTTCTCCACCCACACACACGCACCCAACATACATCCAAACACCTGCCATACGTGACACAATGTCCATACACCAACACACGGATCTCACTCACACAGGCGGCATCTCTAATAGTGATCTTCCAATATATATATATATATTGTTTTTTCCTTTAATTTAGTCAACAAAGGTTTGCTTTGACTCACAAACCCCTAAGAGATTATGATGACGCCGACAGTTAGAAAACAGGCAAGCTTCCCCTTATGCTCCCAACACCCCCCCTTCCCCCAACAACCCTTTTTCGCCAACCTCACTAACTACTGATTAACAAAAACAATTTTTTTTTTTTTTTTTTTTATTAATTATCATTGAAAGCAGAGCACCCGAAACCTAAAGCATCAACAACAAACCATCCTCATTTCCCTTACACCCTGCTACCCTAATAAAACCATACCTCACACACACTCATGTTGGTCCCTCACCCCCCTCCCCAACAATAACGCAACCGTGATGTTCCTATAACCCAAAGAAAACGCCTTACACCACCTTCCTGCATACACCTCTTGATTACGACATCTTGTCCTATAGAAACCTGCCGCCATAGCTCTAATACGGACAGCGCCCTGCTCCTCTCTCATGCACCACGAGATGTAAATGTACTCCTCCACCACTATATATGCCACCGCCCTTCTTACATCCTCAGGACACGCCTCAACATCCAAACTTAACGCCCTAAGGGTTGACAAACCCCGCCCCTACCCTTTTCAAAACCCCACTAAACCATTCCTCACCCCCCAACTCCTCACAAAAGTAAATAACGTGATACGCAGTGTCAAGCCCACCGCATTTCAGGCACAACCCCTCCCTTATTATGCCCATTCTCCACAATTGTGCCCTTGATGCCAAAATGCCTAATAAAAACCTATACCCTGTTTCCCTTACCCTAGGTGGTATACGCAGCCTCTTCATCCAATACCACACCAATTTCCAATTATACATTGGATAAATCCCTGATCCCTGCACTATCTCTTTCTCCCCCCCTACCCTATCCAACTTACTCACCTTCACCCTACCTGGCACCCTGACAACTGAAAGGTATCTCAAAATATCCTCACAATGCAATAAATCTCTACCCTTCCACCACCTACGTACCTCACTCATAACCCTCCCCACTCGCCTGCCCCCCTTCCCCCCCCCCTACTAAAAATTCTTGTTTTACATATATACTTTGAAGCCTTCTCCCCAATGGTATCAACCCCATACCCCCTACGGCCACCCCTGCAGTCACTACTTCTCGCGCCAACCAGCGCCTCCCATAGCTCCAAATGTATCTATAAACCCTTACCGTCAACCTTCTTATGTCACACTCCCGTAGAGGATAAACAGTCGCCACAAACCACAGTTTACTATAAATTAGAGCATTCACTACCACTGCTCTTTGTAACAACGTTACCTCTCCAGGACTGATACCACTTAACCTACCTAGCGCTTTGTTCACCACTAACTCCGAATTTAAGTCCCTTGCCAACTGACTATTATGACTAAAAATGACCCCACATATTTTTAAGCTATCAACACACATCCACCCACCCCTACTTCCCAACGGCCCACCCACCCACGAACCTACCTCCAACAACCTAGATTTCGCTCTATTGATGCCCATCCCAGTAGCCCCTCCAAACACCTCTATAATCTTATTAACATTTCCTAAACCCTCACTACTCCCCACCATAATTGTAGTGTCATCAACATAACCTACTATGCCCGTTTCACAACCCCACTTTTCATCCCCATCCCATACCCCCTCACGAACCAACCTATAAAAGGGGTCTTGCAGACACCCAAAAAGGATCTGAGATAGGGGACAACCCTGCCTCAGACCCCTTTCAAACCTCACCTGAACCCCTAACCTGCCATTAACCTGGACCCTCGCCAAGGCCCCATCATACAAGGTTCTTACCCACCTAACAATTTCCCCGCCAAACCCCTGCCTCCCTAAGATCTCATATAACATCTCCCTATCTACACTATCGTACGCCGTTTCCCAATCTAACCCCAGAACCCCTCCCCCTTCCTTCTGTTCCACGAAAGTCTTAATTCTTCTATGCCCCGTCCTAATACTACGTCCTGGTATACCAAACTGACCGTCCTCTAAAACCTTCTCCAACACCCTTTTCATCCTATTCGCTAATATCTTGGCAAAAATCTTGTAATCAGAACATAACAAAGTTATTGCCCTATACCCTCTCAAAACATCACTGTCCTTGCCTTTTGGTACTAACACCACCACCCCAGTCCTCTGCACCTCATCCATCGTACCCCTATCCTTCATTTGATTCAGCACCTTTACTAAAACATCCTTCAAAACATCCCAATGACATACGTAGAAATCCCCAGGTAACCCATCCACCCCAGGTGCCTTCCCCATGCATAACCCTTGCACTGCTTGCCATACCTCTTCAATCGTTATTCTTCCACGTAACCCCTTCCTATCCTCCTCCCCGAACCTCTCCTGAATGCTCTCTAACACAATCCCCCTACAAACCTCATCCCTCACTCTACCCATGAACTTATTCTGAAACCAATACCTCGCATAAGCACACATCCCATCCGTAGTTCTTAACACCTGACCTGTATGATAACCCCCCAATCTCCTCCTCTACCTTCAACGCCGTTATTGTCATTCCTGTTCTACGTGTCCTAAATCTCCTCAAAACAGTACCCGATGGCCTATCACCCCATAACACCTCTTCTAATTGACTACGAACCCTTATCGCCCTAAAAACTTCATTCTGAATATCCTTTAGTCTACCCTTAAGATACGCTATTTCCTGTTGATGACACCTCCTCCTCCACCACTATAACAATCCCGTAACCTCCCTTCCAAATATCTCTGTAACCCATACCTATACCTAGCCTCCTCAACCCCTTCACGCCTATAATAACCTCTCACTGCCTCCTTTGCCATCAAATTCCACCACTTCCCAATGTCACAAATGCCCTACCCCCACCCCAGAACCCCTCCCACCAAGCCTCGAAACCCTCACGATTCCCCTCTCTTTTCAGCAAACTAACATTCAACCTCCACAAGTCTGAATAATATTTAACATCACCCACCCACCCCAACACAGCCACCACACCCTATGATCTGAAAACCCAACATCTATATTACACACCTCTTCCACATTTATACTTGAAGACACGTACACCCTATCCAACCGTGCTGCATATCCTTTCCGAATAAACGTATGTTCTACCATAACCTGTCTACTATCTACTACATCCCTAACCCCAACTGCCCCTAACAAGTCCCTCAACACTGCTAGCACACAACCTGCTCCTCTCGGTTCTACGTCATTCCTCCTAATAACACAATTCCAGTCTCCTGCGATCACCGTTATCGCAGGAAGACCTTAATGCATAAACTAAATAATCCTCACGAAATCCCCTTGATACTAGGCACATTAACCGCTGGCATATACACACCCAGAAAACAAACCAAAATGTCACCCCAAACCCCTCTCCCTTACAATCCGCCCCCTCCTACCTCCTCCCACGACCTCAAATGAAAAGGGCAGGATTCCCTAATACCTACCAAAGCCCTCCTTGAAAAGTTCCGAACTTCCTGTATATAAATTAAATCCTTTAACTTCAATTCCTACCACACCTATAATTGTGTTCTTGGAGGAAACAAACATCAATACCCTCTCTCCTCAAAATACTCTCAACCCACATCCTCTTGACCTCCGCTCTGAGGCCATTAACATTCATACTTAAACACTTAAATTCTTTAAAGGTGGTTTCCTCGATGCTTCGTTACTCGTGCTCCACCTGCATTGACAAAGTACCCCCCTGGGCCCTCCTCCCACCTTGTCTACACGCTTCTCCCTTACTCCTCCCCTCTCATTCCTATCCCTTTCTGCTAACACTTTCTTCCCTGTTTTCTGGGCCGGCGTCAACACATCATCTTCCACAGAACCACTAGATCTCTTACGAGATTCTCCTGCCACCTCCATGATCTCTTCAGACACTGCACTGTCTACATTGTTCTCCTCATGAACTTCCGCCTCTACCACACACGCTCACCTCATTACCACTCTCTCCACAACCACTCTTACTCACGTCATCACTCAGCTCTTCGCCCAGACTTTCCATTACTTCCGGGTTATTCTGCAGCTCATACTCCTCGCCCACGGATGGTGGACTATCAATCAACTTCCTTAGATCCTCCAACATAGGATCTGTCAATTCCACCAAATCATTGCCATCCTCCTGTCCGATGGCGACTGTAGAATCCTGCACCTCCTCTTGACATGTCTCAGGAGGTAATGTCACCACCAACTCCTCCGCTTGCTCCATCTCATCGCTCCATCGACGTGCTCCTCCATCCTTACGCCTTGGAGAAGACCCATTCCTCTCCATGTCACTGGAAAGGCCATCCACACCAATCCCTCACCTCCTCTCCACGTCGTTGCTGGGGTAACTGTCCTTGTCTCTCACAAGCCACCGCCAAATGCCCGCCTGTCCACATAGCCGGCATGTCCTCACTTGCCCTGCATATGTCACATATACTTGTGTACGAAAGAGGGGCATCAATACATATGATGGTATAGGCATCCTCAATGACATCTTCAGACTGTATGATCCTTCTGGCAATCCTGCATAGGCACCCTGTTCCCACCTACCGACAGTTGCCGCATGAATCACCCCATAGGCCTTGAACACATCTCTCACATCTTCTTCATAAGCCTCAAATGGACAATTACGAATCCGTATCCACTTGTATGTCGCAGATACGTCCCTCAGCCGCACCTCCAATCCTTCCCTCACAACCATCCTCTTGTCTTGATAATCGTCAACAGCTCTTCCGTAGACACCACTCGACGAGAATTTCACAAACACTCTTGTTGCTCCATTCAGTGATATCCCATAAATATCTGAAGTGGCAAATCCATATTTATCACGTAGAATGGCAGGTAAGAGATCGTCTGCATTTGAAGGGTAAATGGCCCCAGCGAGCACCTCAATACACACTGTATTTACTCTCCTTCTGTATGACTCGGCCATTGCTGAGAAAATGAAGTTGTCAAAGCTGGCCACCAGAGGCGCCTGACAGCACACCCTCACACCACAGTGGTCGGGCAGCAACTGGTTAGCTTATTTAGGGACTCGTTATTCTCAGTCACATTTTGAGTGTCAAGTCAATCTGAACACACACACACACTCCACCACTTTCTTGTGCCCTCCCCTGTCTGCCTGCCTATAAATACCCCTTCTTCCTGTCCTGTGTGTTAGTGTGACTTTGTAAATGGTGCAAGTCGGACCGAAACGTCGTCGTAAGCTCCTCTCTTTTTTATATGTGCGGGTTGTGTGTGTATTGTTCCAGTCACGGTATTGTGCCTTTTTTTGTTATTTACACACAATTACTCTTGTACATATGAGTACATCTCATCGTAGCAACGTACATGACAGTACATATTAAGAGTAGTACATTATCTTATCAAATGATACAGCTATTGAATATGTTTTATATTTCCTTACTTAGGACATAATATTTATTTAAGAGATGATGATTTTAATATTACATAAGAATATTACATAATTCCTATTCAAATTCATCACTTCCTCAACCAATTTTTAAAGCTATCCAAGTAAATAGCATAAATAACCCTAATAACCTATTCTAGGAGAAAGTTAACAGATTATTGTTCTGTACTGGTGAATTGACATTTTAAGCTACATGTTAGGCAGTTGATACACCATAACGAGTATTGACAGCGTAAACTAGTCAGTCGTGCCAACCTGATATACAATAGAGAATCAAGATGAAATGCAGGTCAGATATTGTCATTAAATGTCATTCAAACTTTAGGTAGCCTTGGAAATGGGATGGACGGTTGCTAGTGTGACGCCTGTGTGTTTGCTAATATTAATGAAATCACGAAATAAAGTGATTTTGAATCATTAACGAATATGCGGCTGGTGGAGACTTGATCCCGCATCATCTTTTCCCGCCCCATGGGATCAAGACCACGTTCACGACACACTGACGACTGGACCACTAGTTTGCTAGGCTCATGTTGGTCCAGTGGTTAGTGTGTCTTGTTCCCATGGGGTGGGACAAGGTGATGCGGAATCGAGTCTCTGTCAGCCGCAGTTTTCGTGGTTCAGGAAATGATCTGGGAGGAGGCAGGCCATGAGTATGGGTCTCCATGATCAGTTTCCTCTTTTTTATTTAAAAATAATGGGAGAAAAAAGGGTGGGGTGAATGTGGAGGGATAATTTCCTGGAGGAATGAAAGGATCATATATCCCACTCATCACCCACGATACCCTTAGTTCAGCCAGCAGTGCAAGTGCGGGGTGGAACCCTTGCCATCCCCTTCATGCCAGTAAACCAGCAATCCACTGAGCCATCTCGGCAGACAAATGAGACGGAGGCCAGCCTCAAGGCATACCTTCCTCGGCCACCATCTCCCGAATTAACAGGCCGCCTCCCAAGAAACACCCATCAGCTGAAGGACATCCTAAGCCCCTCCCCCCCCCGAACTCCAGAGGGGGATCAGAACATTCTCAGATGATGCAATTTCCACGGCAAACACCACCACCACCGAGGACCTCAACTGAATGGGATGGACTGCAACACTCTTCCTCTGCCTAGTAACTAGAATTCCTGAGAGAAAGGTTCTAAAAGCCACAAGCAGGAAAGGAAGGTGAGATGGGGAAAGGAGGAAGGATCCATATCACTTGTTTCGTGGTTTCATTACCCTCTCTCTTCTCTCTCTTACCTCCCTCCCTCTCTCTCTCTCTCTTCTCTCTTTTACTTTCTCTCTCTCTCTCTCTCTCTCTCTTCTCTCTCTCTCTCTCTCTCTCTTCTCTCTCTCTTCTCTTTTACTCTCTCTCTCTCTCTCTTCTTTTACCTCCTCTCTCTCTCTCTTCTTTACCTCCCTCTCTTCTCTCTCTCTCTCTCTCTTTTACCTCCCTCCTCTTCTCTCTCTCTCTCTCTCTCTCTCTCTCTTTTCTCTCTCTCTCTTTTACTCCTCTCTCTCTTCTTCTCTCTTTTACCCCTCTTTCTCTCTCTTCTCTTTCTTTTACCTCCCTCTCTCCTCTCTCTTTTACCTCCCTCTCTCTCTATCTCTCCCTCCCTCTCTCTCTCTCTCTAGTGTGTGGGTGTGTGAGAGAGATGTGCGTGGAATGCGAGTGGTATGAGATACTGTTGCATGCAAAGAGTACGTAACCTTTATTCGGAGCATGTTAAACACACCCACATAGGCTCCCCTCCAACCAGCGAACCATTGTTAAGGGTTTGGCGATGGGGCCCCATCATCAAAACAACGACTCAGTTCAGCCAATTATAATGCGGGTTTGACAATAGCAAAGGTGATGTTGTTACCACTCGCAATTTTGTCATTGGCATTCCTGCATTGAGCTGGTTGTGGTACGGTTGTCTTTGTCTATTGGCTGCTGTTTTGCCTTGACGACCGTGGCATGCACTATTATTACTCTCTCTGTATATAGTGTACATATCTGTACAAAGCCTTATAATATACTTGGTGAAGGAAATACAAATTGCTTGGTGAAGGAAAAGACAAAGTCTTACATAATCATAATTGCTTGGTGAAGGAAATACAAATTCTAAAGCATTTTCTACTGTGTTTCTTTGCTCCAAGCTCCCTTTTACACTCAGGATAACAGGCCATTGAACCTGAGGTTGTAATAGATACAAACAAGTTTTCTAATATACTATTCGTTTAAGACATTGTTTTGCAATGCTCCCATCCTCTCGTCAATCTGAAACTCAAGGAATATGACAGTTGCGGAAAATATTTATTTTCCAGTCTTCTTTTCATTGATAATTATATTTTGTCTATATGGAGGGGGGTTGACACACTATTTTTATGTAAATTTGTAAGAATTCAGCTTTAAGTTCTTCTATGAGGGAAAAATTCATTAGATAAGAGTGGAATCATGAATGACTGGTGGTGGTTGAATGCTTGTTTGGCAAGGTGTGTGTATCGATACCTCTACCTTCCCACTTTTTCTCCAGCCGGTGGGAGTAACCATGTTACCCTCCCGTCGAACTGATATTACTTGGTTTTCAGCTCCCATCAAGTGTGTAAGTAGTGAGTTCCCCTCTTGTTTGTTATTGTGTGTGTTGGGTTTTGTTAATTTAACAGGACCTGATTTACCTTGCATATTTTAGTGTAATTTTTATTAGTCCTCGCTATTTCTTTTAAAGGCCTTCTGCCTATCTTCTGAATTACCACTTGTCTGTATTATAACTTCTTGATATTCTCTGTTTCAAGCCTTGTTGGTCAGAGTGGGTCACTTGACACTGGCGAGACAAGGCAGGCAGCTGGATCTAGGCAATCCATCGATTACGCCGCCAGCAGGACCATAGATGAAACATTGGCGTCTGTACTCAGTCTCGGGCTGAAGTTCATGCCAGTCACATCCACCAGTGACTAACCTCATCCCACACCAGCTTCTTATTCACACCCAGTGAATCCTGAAAGCTACTTACCACAACCATCGACACATCGGAATACCATCTGTCCGCTGTATGTATCAATAAGAAAACTAAGGAGTTATTTCAAGGCCCATAGTGAAAAATGACTATTTCTAAGCTTTACATATTTGTATTATACATGCAGAGTTATTTGTCAAGAATGCAAATATTGGAACCTGTATTGAACACGAAAAGTATAAGTGAAATAATATTTTTATCGTCTAAAAATAAAAATTGAGGTGTTTTCTTGTACAATTTGTTGCATGCAGTTTTCCTAACTTTTTTATTATAATGGTTAATAATACTAGCAGACGTTTCTTTTTGAGTTAATCAGGACTATTGTCAAGGTCATATACTTTATTGTTATACTAAGCTTTATTTCTAAACACGACTTTTCTTTGTCTAAGTTGGTATTGATAATAGTGTTAAGTTTCTTGACCTCAACAAAAGTGGAAATCAACCATTTAGGTAAATCACAGTTCTTGAAAGCATTCTCTAATTAATTTTAGTAATGTCTACTTAGTGTTGAATAAAAAGAATTTAGATTGAAGAGCTATTTAAGTAGATGGTACAGTAAATGTTGGATTTTATCAATTGTCAATGTAGTAGTTACAGAAAGATCTATATATTTAAGTCAGAAGATGATATACAGTTATGATAATTATCAAACGTGAATTAAACAATAAAATGGTTCACGAACCTGACTTTCTCAACCATTATTTGGAGATCCCGGAATTTTGGGTGACGTCAGAAATTATAAGATTACTTTGAATTATTACAAGTTCTACAGACATGAAGAGCAGAGACATCTATCGAACACATCGTGGGATTTCACCTTGTTAGCTCACAATTCATTAGCAGGAAGATTTCAATTTAAAATTTCATTCCAGCAACCCCAAAAGAAGCGAGGGAACTTACCCACGAGAGAGCAGAAGGCAAGTAAACTTACCATTTGGGACACCCCCTTTTTCATGTGACCGTTTAGCCACCAAGTTAGTGTTGCAGGGGGTCTGCTTCCCTTGGCCTCGCAGACCACTTGATACTGGCGTCCTGCTGAGACTGGACCATCCAGACCTCGCACCTCCACACTCTCAGGTCCATCTGCAATCATATCAAAGGGAAAACCCAAGTGAAAGCGTTGTGCATAATATAGTGCAAAAGTTCACTATCAATCTCTCTCTCTCTCTCTCTCTCTCTTCTCTCTCTCTCTATCTATCTCTCTCTCTATCTATCTCTCTCTATCTATCTATCTATCTCTCTTTCTATATATCTCTCTTCTATCTATCTCTCTATCTATCTCTCTATCTATCTCTCTATCTATCTCTCTATCTATCTCTCTATCTATCTCTCTATCTATCTCTATCTATCTCTCTATCTATCTCTCTATCTATCTCTCTATCTATCTCTCTATCTATCTCTATCTATCTCTCATCTATCTATCTATCTCTCTATCTATCTCTCTATCTATCTCTCTATCTATCTCTCTATCTATCTCTCTATCTATCTCTCTATCTATCTCTCTATCTATCTTCTATCTATCTATCTATCTCTCTATCTATCTCTCTATCTATCTCTCTATTATCTCTATCTATCTCTCTATCTATCTCTCTATCTATCTCTCTATCTATCTCTCTATCTATCTCTATCTATCTCTCTATCTCTCTCTCTCATCTATCTATCTCTATCTATCTCTCTATCTATCTCTCTATCTATCTCTCTCTCTATCTACTCTCTATCTCTCTCTCTCTCTCTTCTATCTCTCTCTCTATCTCTCTCTCTCTCTCTCTATCTCTCTATCTCTCTTCTCTCTATCTCTCTCTATCTCTCTCTCTCTATCTCTCTCTATCTCTTCTCAATCTCTCTCTTACTCTCTCAATTCTCTCTATCTCTCTCTATCTCTCATCTCTCTCTCTATCTCTCTCTCATCTATCTCTCTTATCTCTCTTATTATCTCTACTCTATCTCTCTCTCTCTATCTCTCTCTATCTCTCTATTCTTCTCTCCTTCTCTCTTCTCTCTCTATCTCTCTCTTCTCTCTCTCTCTATCTCTCTCTATCTCTTCTCTCTTCTATCTCTCTCTATCTATCTCTATCTCTTTCTATCTCTCCTCTATCTCTCATCTCTATCTCTCCTCTATCTCTACTCTCTATCTTCTCTCTCTATCTCTCTCTCTCTCATCTCTATCTCTCATCTCATCTCTCTCTTCTCAATCTCTCTCTATCTCTCAATCTCTCTATCTCTCTCTATCTCTCAATCTCTAACTCTCTATCTCTCTCTCTCTATCTCTCTCGCTATCTCTCTATATATCTCTCTAACTCTCTATCTCTCTCTCTCTATCTCTCTCATCTCTATATCTCTCTTTTCTTCTCTCTCTCTCTCTCTCTCTCTATCTCTCTCTCTCTCTCTCTCTCTCTCTTCTCTCTACTCTCTCTCTCTATCTCTCTCTCATCTTCTCTCTCTCTCTCTCTCTCTATCTCTCTATCTCTCTATCTCTCTCTCTATCTCTCTCTCTATCTCTCTCTCTATCTCTCTCTCTCTATCTCTCTCTCTCTCTACTCTCTCTCTATTCTCTATCTCTCTATCTCTCTATCTCTACTCTCTCTATCTCTCTATCTCTATCTCTTCTCTATCTCTCTCTCTATCTCTCTCTCTATTCTCTCTCTCTCTATCTCTCTCTCTATCTCTCTCTCTATCTCTCTCTCTATCTCTCTCTATCTCTCTCTATCTCTCTCTTCTCTCTCTATCTCTCTCTCTATTCTCTCTCTATCTCTCTATTCTCTCTCTATCTCTCTCTATCTCTCTCTCTCTCTCTATTTTCTCTCTATCTCTCTTCTCTCTTCATCTCTCTATCTCTCTCTCTCTCTATCTCTCTATCTTCTCTCTATCTCTCTCTATCTCTCTCTATCTCTCTATCTCTCTACTCTCTCTCTTCTCTCTCTCTCTCTCTCTCTCTCTCTCTCTCTCTCTCTCTCTCTCTCACAAAAAAAAACACGAATAAACAATTTAGCTTTCCTCTGCAAATTCATGTATATCAAATTTCTTAAAGAGGAATCTATAGGCAGATTGTAATACCCAGACTTTAATTAAGAAGGCTTCTGAATTCCCAAGGACAGATTAATTTGGAAACTGCAAAATATAGGAGGAATTAGTGCTAAATTCCTACGTAGGATGAGACACCTTTTGTGTGAGAGGAATAAGTAGAAAGTTTTAGACGAAAAATGTCTGTTTAGGGAGATGTCACAAGTGGGGTGCCACAAGGTTTTCTACTTCCCCATAAAATGTTTCTATTTTTTATAATGATTTGCTAAAAGAAATGAAAAATTATATGGAAATGTTTGGATAAATTGAGCATACAGTGATAGATGGATGACTAAATTTAATACGTATAAATTAATTCCGTGTAAGAAAATTGTGACAAATTAAAATGAAGCCACGTGAAGAATATAGTGAAGACTGACAAAATATTGAAAGAACTAAATAGAGAGGAATCTGAGTTATTATTAATAAATAACTGACAAATTGTAGAACAGCTTTCAAGTATAGGAATGGTGTAGTGTGTAATGCTAAAATCTTTTAACTTGTTTTTTTATATTTTATTATCATATCGGCTATTCCCCACCAAGGCAGGGTGGCCCGAAAAAGAAAAACTTTCACCATCATTCACTCCATCACTGTCTTACCAATGGTGCTCTTACACTACAGTTATAAAACTGCAACATTAACACCCCTCCTTCAGATTGCAGACACTGTACTTCCCATCTCCAGGACTCAAGTCCGGCCTGCCGGTTTCCCTGAATCCCTTCATAAATGTTACTTTGCTCACACTCCAACAGCACGTCAAATCCTAAAATCCATTTGTCTCCATTCGCTCCTATCTAACACGCTCACGCACGCTTTCAGGAAATTCAAGCCCCTAGCACACAAACTCTCCTTTACCCCCTCCCTCCAACTTTCCTAGGCCGACCTCTACCCCGCCTTCCCTCTACTACAGATGCATACACTCCCGAAGTCATTCTATTTTTTCCATGCTCTCTACATGTCCGAACCACCTCAACAACCCCTCCTCAGCCCTCTGGATAATAGCTTTGGTAATCCCGCACCTCCTCCTAATTTCCAAAATTGGAATATTCATCTAATGTGCCCACACCTGAAAATGGCTGCCAGAGTTGAGGATTATGAGCAAGGATTACAGATAAAAACTTTAAAAATGTTGGCTGATAGGAAACGAGAAGACATGATACCTTCTGACACTCTGACAAGGTCTTGCAATGACATGAAAGAGAAGGTAAAGAAGACTTTTTAATACTTGCAACAGGGAGAACAAGTTGCAAAATGTAGAAAAAAAAATGAAGTAGAAAGAAAAGATTGTTTGTCTCACTGAGTTGTTGAGAAATAGAATGTATTATAAGAAGAGTTAGGAACTGGTAAGTTCTGCATTCAGATAAAATTAAACCAAAAAATATATGATGAACAGAGTATTGAAGGTGAAACACCATATTTGCAAAAAGGCAGTTACAAATAGTGAATTACACACTAATATCTAAGCGAATGATATGCAGGATTATGATCATGAAAGATATATAGGGATAATGAATTGTGTCTTACAAGCAACAGTTCTTTCACCATCTATGTTCTTCATGTTCGTAAACATGTGAGAACAGTTAAAAACATTTATTTCAACATATTTGACAATCCCAACCAAGGTAGGGTGACAAGGGAAAGAAGAAAGACATGTAACAAAAAGAGGAAGAGAAGGAGGAGGGGAATATGAAGATGAGTTTGACGATTTTTACAAAGTCGATGATACTTTAAATAAAGCCCCTTGTTGTGTAGAACATTTCGGATAACCTAAGTTACACTTGACCGCCAGAATGCGACCCACAAATTCGGCTAACACCCAGGTATTTACTTACTGCCAGGTGAACAGGGAACCGTCATGTGAAATGTTACAGGAAATCATATTCAGCAGGAGCAGTTATACAAATCGAGAAGAATAAAACAGTGAAGGAGTATTCACTGGGAAAAACAGACGCTGTAATTTCCTAGAGTATGTACCACACAAAGTGAATAGCGCCGGAGACGTATGTGCCACTCAGAAGCCTAACGTCATTAAGGAAGCTCAGCTA
Organism: Cherax destructor; assembly: GCA_009830355.1. Classification (NCBI taxonomy): domain Eukaryota; kingdom Metazoa; phylum Arthropoda; class Malacostraca; order Decapoda; family Parastacidae; genus Cherax; species Cherax destructor. The sequence continues at coordinate 16,794 of WNWK01002177.1, forward strand.
TGCATTCAGAATTCTGCAAATCATAAAATTCAAGCTTGTCGAAGAGTGTGCAGCTCTACCGTTGAGCTCCCATCAGATTAAGCAGGTAAAGGAAAGATAAACACATAAGCAGTATAATGTTATCCTATATTGATAACGTTTCGCCCACACAGTGGGCTTTATCAAGTCACAAACAGATCTACCTGGGTGAAAGGTACGAGAGTATATATAGGATGGAGTCAGGTGGGGAATGCTGGGTCAGGTGAGCATAAGAATGGAGGAACACTGCAAATGGTATACTCATATACTTGCCCAATCTCCCCTTAAAAATCCCAAGGTTTTAGACTCCATCACCCCACTTGGAAGATTGCCACATGCAGCATTCTCCACCTGACCCAGCATTCTCCACCTGACCCAGCATTCTCCACCTGGCCCAGCATTCTCCACCTGACCCAGCACTCTCCACCTGACCCAGCATTCTCCACCTGACCAAATCCTATGTGGCAATCTTCCAAGTGGGGTGATGGAGTCTAGAACCTTGGGATTTTTAAGGGGAGATTGGGAAAGTATATGAGTATACCATTTGCAGTGTTCCTCCATTCTTATGCTCACCTGACCCAGCATTCCCCACCTGACTCCATCCATATATATATATACTCTTGTACCTTTCACCCAGGTAGATCTGTGACTTGATAAAGCCCACTGTTTGGGCGAAACGTTGTCAATATAGGATCATATTATACTGCTTATGTGTTTATCTTTCCATTGTGTCAGTATTTTATACCATTTATTTCCAATTAAAGGAAAAAAAACATTAATATGCTCGGAACAAGATTTAATCTCGGAGCAGAGATGGATGACAAAGAACGAAAGATCAAAGGAGCGTATGTTGACGACCTTGGAGGATAGAATAACCCCTAAAGGAACTGAATTAGCTAAGTGGATTGATGTGCGAGATGGAATTACCAGGAAAAGCATAATAACGGCCTGAATATTCGACCAATAGCAATATAACTAATAATAGTATGGCAACGTTGGAAATGGAGTAGTGAGAGACAAGGAACGTATATTAAAGATTAAGAGATAAAATAGTACCAGGCATGTCAGGAAGTACTTCTTCAGCTTTTTGGTCAGAAAGTTTAATTAGAAAAGGACGAAATAGAAAAAAAATAACCATACACAGTTCTAATGATAGGTACGTCAGGTAATACAACTACAATATATTATATATTATTGAGGGATAGGCAAAATACAAAAATATATTGTGAAATCAATGTGAAAGGACAGAAATGGAAATTAAAAAGAGAAAATACTCATAGGCTTTAGTATACATTTTTTTTACATAGAGTAGTAAACCAAAGTAGAAGAGGACACAGTAAAAGCAAAAACAACTTAAGTAAAAAAAATGCATTAATTTCAGATAACGTGAACCAGAAGAAAATTTAAGATGAATTCCCACGAAACCTCAGTCTCAGATAGGTAATTATACAAGAGAGTTTAGTTTCTGTAATTTTACCTTGCAGGCGTCACAGATACTCACAGTTCATGTCCAGCTCTACAGCTGCCTCTTTCGTAGGTGCTAATTCGTGGTTGTCTGCCTTGCAGGTGTAGGTAGAGCGGAGATCTTCTTTCTTCAGCGCCCGTAGGTGTATCGTGTTCACTACAACACTCCCAGGCTCATCACTCACTCTCGTAGAGATGGCGGAGGTGACAGGAGCTTCACTGCAACACAGTCAATAGCACCGAGTTTGACATGGTGACAGTAAAGTAGATAATCTTAAGAGGTCAAATAGTCAATAAATGACGAGATAAACTCCAGACCGACGCATCGGTCTGGAGTTTTATAACTCTGACCGCGGGTTCTATTCCCACCCGTGGTATGGTTTGTTTGTAATCGTGTCATTACGATTTCGTGAGTCAAAATGACGAGATACCCTGCAAAACATCTTTCGAGACCCACAGATTGATTAATAATCCCTTAAATAAATAAATAAAATATGGGAATGTGAATATACACAAGCACTGTAACACTAACAGTAGAGGACTCACTTGGGTAAGGCCTGGTTGGGACTATCCAGGAGGCGTCCATTCTTCCACCAGGTGAGCGTGGGTGGTGGGTCTCCTCCCAGCACTTGGCAAGTGAGGGAAGGTCTCTCAGACACTGTGTAGGGCCCCGCCGCACCTACCAGTTCTATTCCTCTCTCGTCCACAATCCTCACACTCTCTATCGGCTCTGTTAAAACACCAGGTATGGAACTTCACATCACATATTTGTCTACTTTCTGACTACTGCGCGGTGGCTATTCATTAGCTGGGTGAATATAACAAAAGATCTGCCATAAAATTATAACACAAGATCCGTCAATAGTTTTTTGTATCAACTGGGTGTAGTGGAAGACAAAAATAAAGCCTACCAAATCACATAACCGGAAGGGGATTAAAACTGTGTCAATTACCAGATGGCTGCCACTGATCCTGTAAATCAGAAAGGCGACTGGATCTTCTACATTATTTTTGTGACCAAGATTCAAGAGATCCATTGGTACCAATAGATTTTCAGTCACACTACTACTCAGACCCATAAATAAAAAATTACAGCCAGCAGTCACGAATGATGGCACTAATGCCAATAACCCACATTACTTCATCTGAAAAGCAGTTTTAAGGACAAAAATTATGCAAAAACACCTTAATTAGAAGAACAATGTTATTGACTAGTTTCAGAATAATGTATCTTAAAGAATATACTGAAGGATTCAGTAATAATACTAATAATAATAATCAGAAGAACAATGGTTAGCTGTCATACATGAAAGAATATAAATAATAATAAAGACGACGATGATAATAATAATTAAACTAAGTGCTAAACCCAAAAGGGCCATACAGTGCTGCAGGGTAGGATGGGCAAAAGAAGGAATGTGCGAAGGTCAGAGATAAGTACGTGGCAGGAGTGTACAAGGGGTAGTGTTAGCAAGGATAGTGAGGAGTGATAAAGGAAAAGTATAATGAAAGTTGTTGTAAGGGTAAGGCTCCGCCAAAGGGGAAGGCTCCGCCAAAGGGGAAGGCTCCGCCAAAGGGGAAGGCTCCGCCAAAGGGGAAGGCTCCGCCAAAGGGGAAGGCTCCGCCAAAGGGGAAGGCTCCGCCAAAGGGGAAGGCTCCGCCAAAGGGGAAGGCTCCGCCAAAGGGGAAGGCTCCGCCAAAGGGGAAGGCTCCGCCAAAGGGGAAGGCTCCGCCAAAGGGGAAGGCTCCGCCAAAGAGGAAGGCTCCGCCAAAGAGAAGGCTCCGCCAAAGAGGAAGGCTCCGCCAAAGAGGAAGGCTCCGCCAAAGAGGAAGACTCCGTCAAAGAGGAAGACTCCGTCAAAGAGAAAGGCTCCGTCAAAGGGGAAGGCTCCGTCAAAGGGGAAGGCTCTGTCAAAGGGAAAAGTGCCGTCAAAGAGGAAGGCTCCGGTCTAAGGAAGAACTTTCATTGAATGAGTTAGTTCCCTGAGAAAGTCAGAAGTAAATTCTGAGTGTTCACCGACCTGTACTTACCTCAGACATGTACTTACCTCAGACCTGTACTTACCTCAGACATGTACTTACCTCAGACATGTACTTACCTCAGACCTGTACTTACCTCAGACATGTACTTACCTCAGACATGTACTTACCTCAGACATGTACTTACCTCAGACATGTACTTACCTCAGACATGTACTTACCTCAGACCTGTACTTACCTCAGACATGTACTTACCTCAGACATGTACTTACCTCAGACCTGTACTTACCTCAGACCTGACCTGTACTTAGCTCTGTGAAGACGTGTCTTGTGTGCTCTGTGAATCGGAACAAGATGGCCTCTCTTGAGCTACTCTACCAGCAGCTGAAGGAAGAACTGAGGGTAGCTAAGCTTGAGATACAGAGACTGACTGAGGAAAACAAAGAGATTCGTAGTAATCCTCCTGTTGAGAATCCTCAAGCCAAGAAAGGAACCTGGACAGTGGCTGGAATGCATGGGACAAAAGTTAAGGATCAAGAGGACGGATGAAGAGGTAGAATCAACGAAGATCCAGGAAACTGTTGTGGAAACATCAAACCGATTCTCCGTGCTACCTGATGAATGTGAGTCAACTACTGGGAACATCACGACGAACGACACCAAGGAAGGTAAGAACATTGTTCTTGTTGGGGATAGTCAGATTAGGTACATGGATAGGGCCTTCTGCTTGAACGATAGAAGTAGAAGACAGAGGGTTTGCTTTCCTGGGGCTGGATATTGTTAGCCATCTGGACGACATCATGAGAGGTAATGGGAGCAATCCTATTATCTGTCTCAATGCTGGAGGCAACGATGTTGGCAGACGTAAGAGTGAGGACCTGACTAGCAGGTATAGGTCAGCAATAGACATAATTAGGAAGAAGGATGGGAACCCTGTCATATGTGGTATTTTGCCAAGGAGAGGAGTTGGAAATGAATGGTTGTCCAGGGCAATTGGTGTCAATTGCTGGCTGGACAAATACTGTAAGGAAAATGCAGTAACATTCATTGACAACTGGGACCTCTTCTATTGCAGAAATGACATGTATGCCAGGGATGGGGTTCACTTATCTAGGTCTGGGGTGGGAGCACTGGCAACTGCAATGGAGGGAGCTGTTAGGGCTTTAAACTAGTAAAAGTTAGTGGTATGGGTTTTGGGGGAAAAACAGTGAAGTCCCAGTGTAGTAATATTATGAGTTCTAGGAGAACTAGTAATAGGCAGAATAAGGTGGATACTGGAAAGCCAGTGGCACTAGATGACAAGGACAGTAATAGGTATAGTGAAAAAACAGAAATGAGCAGGAAGGGTAAAGAGAAAGGGGGGTCTTTATATGTATATTACACTAATAGTCTTAGTGCTAAAAATAAGAAGGACGAGTTGAGATTAGTTGCAAGTGCGGGTAATATTGATGTTTTTGCAATAACCGAGACGTGGTTTAATATGAAAAATCGGGACATGCCTGCTGAATGTCACATCCAGGGTTTTAAATTGTTCCAAATAGACAGAAATATTGGGAAGGGGGGTGGGGTTGCACTCGATGTCCGTGATCATTTAAATTGTTGCATAAAAACGGGCATAAAGTCTGAAATAATACATACAGAGTCTGTCTGGATAGAATTTTCAGAGGGATGTGAAAAATTGATTTTAGGAGTGATATATCGTCCTCCAAACTTAGATAGGGAACAAAAGAGACTACTCTGGGAGGAAATTGTTATAGGCCACAAGGCACGATAACGTAGTAATTCTAGGGGACTTTAACTTTAGTCAGATTGATTGGAATCTCTTGACAGGGAATGTAGAATCTAACGACTTTTTAGAAGTAGTTCAGGATTGTTTTTTGAAGCAGTTTGTGACAGAACCTACAAGGGGAAATAACCTACTTGACTTGGTTATGGCAAACAAGGAAACCCTTGGTAAAAAATTAGAAATTACAGAGGAACTCGGCACAAGCGACCACAAGTCAATTACCTTTAGCATTGAATGGATGTATGATAGTAGGGAAAATTTAGTAACAGTCACAGACTTTCGCTTAGCAGATTATAATGGGCTTAGAGAACACTTATCAACTGTGGACTGGGGTAACGAAGAGAGCTATCAATATAACAGCTTTCTTAACACTATACAGGCTGCCCAAAGAACATTTATGCCATATAAAGAAATTAGATCAAGTAGAAATGACCCAAAATGGATGAATAATAGGCTCAAATATATTTTAGGGCAGAATAAAGGAATTTATAAGGGCATAAATAGAGGTGAGGGTCATCTTATAAATCAGTATACTGACATTAAGAGGGACGTTAAAAAGGGTATAAGAAAAGCTAAACAGGACTATGAAATTAAAGTTGCTAGGGATTCAAAAACTAACCCAAAAAGTATTTTCCAGGTTTATAGAACAAAAGTTAGGGATAAGATAGGTCCCCTTAAAAAATAACTTTGGGCATCTTACTGACAAGGAGAATGATATGTGCTCTATTTTTTAATAATTATTTTCTCTCGGTTTTCACACAGGAAGACACTAATAATATCCCAGTAATTAATTTTTATAGTGTCCCTGAAGAAGATAAATGATGTAATATCACAGTCACTAGCGAAATGGTTATGAAACAAGTAGACCGACTGAAACAAAATAAATCGCCTGGTCCTGATGAGCTTTTCGCAAGGATTCTTAAGGAATGCAAAATGGAACTCTGTGAACCAATATCTAACATTTTTAATTTATTTATTCAAACAGGTGTAGTGACTGGTATGTGGAAGATGGCTAATGTTTTTCCTATTTTTAAAGCAGGGGTCAAGTCACTACCGTCAAATTACCGCCCAATAAGCTTGATCTCAATTGTAGGCAAATTACTAGAGTCAATTATAGCTGATATTATTAGAAGCCATCTAGATAACCATAATTTGATTAATGATACTCAGCATGGATTCACGAGGGGCCGTTCCTGCCTATCTAATTTATTAACCTTCTTTAGTAAAGCTTTTGAGGCTGTTGATCACGATAAAGAATTTGATATTGTTTTAGATTTTAGCAGAGACTGTTAAAGAAAGTGGCAGCTCATGGCATTGGGGGAAATGTGATGTCATGGATCGAGTCATGGCTCACCAATAGGAAGCAGTGTGTGTGTATAAATGGGGTTAAATCCGAGTGGGGATCTGTAACAAGTGGTGTTTCCTAGGGATCAGTCTTAGGCCCGTTGTTGTTTATAATATATATCAATGACCTTGATGAGGGAATTACTAGTGATATGAGGAAATTCGCCGATGACACGAAGATAGGTAGGATAATTGATTCAAACGTAGATGTCAGGGAACTTCAGGAGGATTTAGACAAACTCAATTCCAGGTCAGAAAAGTGGCAGATGCAATTCAATTTAGATAAATGCAAGGTTCTGAAGCTCGGGAGTGTCCATAACCCAAGCACTAATAAGTTAAAAACCGTAGAACTTAGCCATACAGATTGCGAAAAGGACTTTGGGGTTATGGTAAGCAGCAACCTTAAACCAAGACAGCAATACAGATTACTGGGATTTATATCAAGAAGTGTAAGCAACAGAAGTCCAGAGGTTACAACTTTATACATCGTTAGTAAGGCCTCACCTAGATTATGCAGCTCAGTTCTGGTCTCCATATTACAGAATGGATATTAATTCGTTAGAAAACATTCAGCGTAGAATGACTAAATTAATACATAGAATTAGAAATCTTCCATATGAAGAAAGATTGAAGACTCTAAAATTACATTCTCTTGTAAGACGAACAATGAGGGGAGACATGATCGAGGTATACAAGTGGAAAATGGGTATAACAAAGGGGATATAAATGAAGTCTTGAGGATATCTCTCCAAGAGAGAACCCGCAATAATGGATTCAAATTAGATATCCTCAAGACCTTATTTATATCCCTTTTGTTAATACCCATTTTCCACTTGTATACCTCGATCATGTCTCCCTCATTCTTCGTCTTACAAGTGAATGTAATTTTAGAGTCTTCAATCTTTCTTCATACGGAAGATTTCTTATGCTATGTATTAATTTAGTCATTCTACGCTGAATGTTTTCTAATGAATTAATATCCATTCTGTAATATGGAGACCAGAACTGAGCTGCATAATCTAGGTGAGGCCTTACTAACTATGTATACAGCTGTAATATAACCTCTGGACTTCTGTTGCTTACACTTCTTGATATAAATCCCAGTAATCTGTTTGCCTTATTACGTGCACTTAGGCATTGCTGTCTTGGTTTAATTTTGCTGCTTACCATAACCCCCAAGTCCTTTTCGCAATCTGTATGGCTAAGTTCTACGGTTTTAACTTATAAGTGCTTGGGTTATGGACACTCCCGAGCTTAAGAACTTTGCATTTATCTAAATTAAACTGCATCTGCCACTTTTCTGACCAGGAATTGAGCTTGTCTAAATCCTCCTGAAGTTCCCTGACATCTACGTTTGAGAAAGCTGTCATATTGATAGCGCCTCTCACCCCTCTCCTCAGTGGTGGCAGAGGCAGCACTAACTGGTCACCTTCTTGTTACTCTCAGCACCACACTATTTCTCACAACCTATGTCTCCGATTATTCCATACACCGACACATATTTAAGTTAACTGGATGCATGGTGCTGGAGGTAGATGTGTTTATGAAGGTATTTCGAAGTTTGAATATACGATAATCTTCGCCGGCACCCAGGTACAGTATAGACTTCACCCTCCACCACCCACTTTGGCCCTCTTCCATACTACCGCCACTTACTTCCCTTCTCACAAACTGTGCAACACTTCCACTATTTTATTTTATTAACACATCGGCCGTTTCCCACCAAGGCAGGGTGGCCCGAAAAAGAAAAATTTCATCATCATTCACTCCATCATTGTCTTGCCAGAGGCGTGCTTACACTACAGATATAAAACTGAAATATTAAATTAATCCTAACGTGTTTGGGTAATGACGATTCACCACATCAAGAATTAATAATGACAGCGAGGTTAACCCTGATGTGGGTTGTGGTGAGACAGTGCCGCAAAACTAACCTATGACAGTGAGGTTGATCCTGGCGTGAGTAGTGGTACGACGCTTGTAGTCGACCCTGCAGCGATATACAGCCTGGTCAGAGCGTCGGGTCTGGTTGAGCACAAGGGCTGCCGGGAGGGTGCTCATGCTGAAGTGTGCTCTCTTGCCCAATATAAGTGGGTCAGCCCATTCCTTCGGACGAGAGTAGACGCCAGAGCGTGTGTCATAGCTGCAGCAAGATGGACAATTTGTTAATGTATTTGAAAGAGTAAGACCCATGGACCTCGATGCATACTGGTCTCCTCTACCTCAATGCATGTGATTAGAATAGTGCAGAGTACGGCATAAGTTTCTAATGTAGTTAAATATTAGTATAAAATATATGAAGCAAGTCAGAAAAGGTCTTCACAAGTCATCATGAGGAAACTAAAATCTCAGTTTCTTAAAAAATGGCGAATTAGTACGTGCATTAACATAAATCAAAAGCATGAGCTTTAAAGCTGAACTGAAGAGAACACACTCGCGAGTAACGTTTTAGAAGCTAAAACGTTGTGTAGTTTTAAAAATAGTTTAGATAAATACATGAGTGGGTGTGAGTTGGACCCGACTAGCATGTACTAATTTGTCTGATGGCGTGCATTATTTATCGTTAATAATAAACTCAAATTTTTTATAATGTATTTGACTCAAATGTTATTCCCTTATCTACTCTTCCTGGGGGGTTGGTCTGTCAGGCGTGCAGAAAGGGGCGTCTGACAGTCCTGTGGCCCCAAAATAGGAGGGCTTGATCAGGGGTGTTTCACTAGATTTAAGACATCCTGACCACTTTTCCTCAAACAGACCCATAGAAGAGTATTCTATGGTTACAAAAGACTCGGGACAATCTAGAAAAAGAATATTGTTGCAAAGCTATAGTAAAGTATCTTTCCTGGGGAACCCCCAGATACACCTACTGGTAAATAATCAATATATTACTGGCTTTTAATATATAATTTCAGCAGAGAAACTGAAAAAAATCAGGTCCCCATAAACTTCTAATTAGAATGAGGAGTTTGGAGAAGTCATCAGAAATTGGAAGTACTCCCTCTCGTGAGAATAATAAGCTCCTGACCCATTGAAGTATCCACCCTGAAGGTGGATACTTCAGTGGGTCAGTCCTACTCCTTCAGGGAGATTTGACTAGCACTATAGAAAGGTGCGATACACATATCTACGTCCTTCTGATTATCTGTATCTATAAGTAAATTTACGTTGCCCAAAGGTGGTGGCATATTTATTGAGAATATATTTAGGACTTCAATGTATTTCCAGTAACTTTAATTCTTTACCACTATGTGGACCATAAATGACCTCTGTATCTGTTCCAGCTCTGATAGCTGATAGCTGTTTGAAAAGCATAACCGTTGACACTATTTCCCTTGTTTTGAAAGTTCTCATTATCCATCCCGTCACCTTCATAACTGTCGAGTTCTTTGAAAGAATGTTCAGAAGACATACTTACTCCCGGGTCTTTCACGTATTATCGTTGTATTTCATGACTCAATTGAGTTTTGCATACGCTTGAATGTGTGTGGGGGATACTCACCTAATTGTACTCACCTAATTGTGGTTGCAGGGGTCGAGAATACTGTATGTGTGTGTGTGTTCGCACGTAATTGTAGTTGCTGGGGTCGAATCATAGATCCTGGCCCCGCTTCTTCACTGGTCGCTACTAGGTCACTCTATCACTGCTCCGTGAGCCTTATCATACCTCTTTCTAAAGCTATGTATAGATCCTGCCTCCACTTCATCATTTTCAAGACTATTCCACTTTCTGACAACTGTATTACTGAAGAAATACTTCCTAACATCCATGTGACTCCTCTGAGACTAACTTCCAATTGTGACGCCTTGTTGCTGTGTCCCATCTATGGAACATCCTGTCTGTCCATCTTGTCTTTTCCTCTCGGTATTTTATATGCTGTTATCATGTCTCCCCTGTCGCTCATGTCTTCCAGTGTTGTCAAGTCGTTGAACATGTCCATTAGCTCTGGGACTAGTCTCGTTGCAAGCCTTTGCACTTTCTCTAATTTCTTAAGGTGCTTGGCCAGGTGCGGATTCCAAAACTGGTACTGCATACTCTAACATGGGCCTAACATACACGGTGTACAGAGTCTTGAATGATTCCTTACTGAGATATCGGAATGCTATTCTTAGGTTCGCTATGTGTCCATATCCTGCAGCAGTTATTTGGTTGATGTGAGCCTCAAGAGATATGCTCATTATTATACTCACCCCAAGATCCTTTTCCTTGAGTGAGGTTTGTATTCTTTGGCCCCATAGACTGTACTCTGTCTGCGGTCTTCTTTGCCCTTCCTCGATCTTCATGACTTTGCACTTGGTGGGGTTGAACTCCAGAAGCCACTTGCAGGACCATGCCTGTAGCCTGTCCACATTCCTTTGCAGTTATGCCTGGTCATCCTCTCTTTTAATTCACCTCATTACCTTCACATCGTCTGCAAACAGGGACACTTCTGAGTCAATTCCTTTTGTCATGCCTCCCTTATTATTTTCTGTATATCCAGGTGGTCTGTTCATGGGGTCTGTCAATTTCTCTTTTTAAGCCCTCCTTTTCTTTGGACACCTCGTTAAATATATCACTGGTCAAAACCAAAATGCTTCCGAGACCAGAGTAGCAATTTCCAACTAATTTTAGGTCACTGATAATGAATATCATGGTTAAAATTGTTTGTTAGCTCTACTTTTCAATATAGACCTACGTGTCACAACAGGTTGCAACAGGCTTGCGACAGTGTGTTTCTTACCAACACTCACAGTCTCACTGACCTTCATTATTGTTCCAGCAGTCATACAAGGTGGTTGTGCTCTCCAAGTTTATATTATGAGGTGAAAGGTTGGTGATTTTGTTACCCAAACACTTTTTAAACTGATAATAAATATTCACTGAGCAAGCTATTGATATGCATGTGAGGTATATTATATTAATTTTATTTTAATATTGAGTGATATAAATGCTTCTGCTTAGCTGTCATGATCTGTATTATAATGATAAATTAATGAATAAATTCTGTTTATCTTCTAATTCCTTATTGTTTTCTTTCAGATGCGTCGTACTTGTGTGAATATTGCAGACAACTTCTGCTGTATTTGTGGTGAGGTGACCTTCGCATCACAGAAGCGCAGAATAACTGCTATGGTTAGAAAGGCATATCACCTATATTTTGGATGCAAGATTGGTGACCAGGATAAGAACTGGGCTCCACACACATGCTGCAACAGCTGTGCTACTAACCTTCGCCAATGGTTGAACACCAATGACATGGTGGGAGCCAACAGACCATACCACCAATTATTTCTGCATGGTGTCTCCAGTACAAATGGGCTTGTCAAATAAAAAAAAAGGGTTCATTGAATATCCAAACAGTCCATCAGCTTTTAGCCTAGTTCCACATAGAGAAGGTCTACCTGTTCCTTACGCACAGACTTCGTATCCTTCGAGTCAGATGAAAGTGGTGAGGAGGAAGAAGAGAAGGATTACAGAGTGACCGAAACTTTGATGAAGCACACTCCTCTAGGTGACATCTCATAACAAAATGGGAACTCCATGACCTTGTCAGGGTTCTGCCCAAAAATAAGCCAGAGCTGCTAGGCTCTTGTCTTCAACAGTGGAATCTCCTAGCAGCTGATGTGAAGATTTCAAAATTTCGTGACCGGCAGCAGCAGTTCAACGATTTCGTCGTAATGGATGATGATTTAGTGTTCTGTAACAATATTAATGGTCTGATTGAAGCACTTGGCATCGACTACGAACCCAGTCACTGGAGGTTGTTCACAGATTCATCGAAAACGAGATCGAGGTGTCTTGCTGCATAACGGCAATAGTAAACCATCAGTTCCTGTGGGCTATGTACCACATATGAAAGAAACTTATGATAATATAAAGCATATATTGCAATGCATGAAATATGATGAACATCAGTGGCAGCTCTGTGGTTGTTGTTCTTGTGATGGGCTTGCACGGCGGATACACCAAGTACTGCTGCTTCCTATGTGAATGGGACAGCTGTGCAAGAGGTTGCCACTACTCAGGAGAGACTGGCTACCTCGTCAATCATTGGAACCTGGGATGAAAATGTTCAACATCCACCTCTCATTGAACCAAACAAAATTTTGCTACCACCACTACACACAAAACTGGGGCTCATGAAAAACTTTGTAAAAAACTATGGACAAATCTGGCCAGGGATTCAAGTATTTAATATCAAAATTCCCCTCAATGAGCTATGCTAAGATAAGAGAGGGAGTCTTCAATGGTCCTCAGATTCGAGAGCTTCTTAAAGATGGTGACTTTGAATCAGACCTTCATAGGGAGGAGAAAGCTACTTTGGAAGTATTCAAGTTAGTGGCGAAGGGATTTCTCTGAAACAGAAGGAAGGCAACTATGAAGAACTGGTGGAAAACCTCATCAAGGCTTACAAGAACATGGGATGTAACATGTCACTTAAAATCCACTTTTTGGACTCATATTTAGATTTTTTTCCAGCGAACTGTGAGGCAGTTAGTGACAAACATGGTGGAAGGTTTCACCAAGATGTTTCAACCATGCAAAAATGGTACCAGGGCAAATGGGGCACAAGAATGCTTGCAGACCATTGCTGGACATTGGCAAGAGATGATTTTTCAGCCCACTGTTGACCAGTGATATTGGTGTATATGCTCCAGATGCCATGTCCCCTCTGGTCATTGATCCTGTGTCTTGCTTCAGCATATTTAATTTTTATAGGGCCTGTATCTTGGCTTCTGCAGCTTCAGCTTGCGACTCCCACTTCCTCTTCTCTGCCTCCATTCATTTTTCTATTCTTGCGGCAGGCTCACCTAGTTTGCTTTACTATTCTTGCTCTCTCTTCACTAAACTTTTCTGCTCCTTATGTGAATGAACACTTACTATAACCCACTTCTCATATCCCACCGTTATTATAATGCATAATGATTTAAATGAAACACTTTCCCACCCCTCTCTTTTCTTTCATTAGTTGATTAATTTAACATTACTGATACTCATTTTTTGATACCTCTAAGTCTCTTCCTAACTTAAATTCTTAGCTTTATTTTGTTTAGTGCTAGTAAATCCAGCTACATTCTCGTCTTACAGCTTGACAATAATTTTTTTTTATCTCTTTAGTAATAAATACTGAGAAAAGGGATACTATCCCTTGCTCCCAGCATTTATTTTGTTGCTTTCTACGCCACATCTTGCATGTGGAGGAAGCATTCTTACGAAAGGACTTGAAAGGATGACCTACTTAAACTAGATTGTTTTTCTACTGATGACTCTGTCTACTACTGTTTCATCTCGTCTGCCTGCAGTATACAAGCCAATTCACCGCACATATGCAGCCCTTTTATCAAGATTGATGACCTGAATACTTCGACTCCAGGTTGAGGAACTGCTTTCCTCAAACTACTCCTCATCTTCCACCCGTTCTTGTCTGTAGTGAACTCAAGAAACCACTGCCTGACTAAACGTTTCCAGAATAAAGATACAAAAATGTTGCACAAGTGTCTCATTTATCAGCCAGGATGAGATGTAGAGGTTCTGGCTGGAGGTTAAGAGGGTCCAGGTTGAGGTGATGTAGTGAGATCAGTATTTCCTCAACCTTTCATTCCTACCGTTAAAATTGATAATACAGTGGAACCTCGGTTGTCGATTGCATTACTTGTCGAACAAATCGATTTTCGAACGAGGAATTCGAGAAAAAAAAGTCCTGGTTTTCATATGCTCTCTTGGTTGTGGACCGACAACGCGAAACGCTCGAGTTATGTGCTCACAGATTCTTCCCTTTACAGTGAGTCGACAGTTTGCGTCTAAGTCAGTATAGTACTTAATCGTGACGAGACAGTCCTCTTCTGGAAGAAAATGCCCAAGAGGACCTACATAACTGAAGGAAAAGTCAATGCCAGGACACAAGCCAATGAAAGACAGGCTCACTCTGTGTGGTAATGCAAGTGGGGACTTGAAATTGAAGCCCTTACTTGTTTATCATTCCAAAAAACAACGAAATTTTTAGAAGAACAATATTATGAAAAACAAATTGGCCGTAATGTGAAGGGCCAACACGAAAGCTTGAGTAACATGATAATTTTGTATTGTCAGTTGCAACTCAGGGCTCTTTTACTTATGGATAATTCTCCTGCTCACCCTCCAAGGTTGGAAAATGAGTTTCTGGAGGAGTTCAGTTTTATAACAGTGAAGTTCTTGCCTCCTAACACCACTCCTCTCATCCAGCCCATGGACCAGCAGGTCATTTCTAACTTCAAGAAACTACACCAAAGCACTTTCTGTAAGGTGTTTTGAAATCACTTCAGAAACAAATTTAACTCAGGAGTTCTGGAAGGACCATTTCAATATCCTCACCTGTTTGAGGCTTATACACAAAGCCTGGGGGATGTGTCTTCCATGACCATGAAGTCAGCATGGAAGAAATTGTGTCCTGACTTTCTGGCAGCCAAGGATTTTGAAGGATTTTGTGTCCCTGGGTCCCTTGGTAAGACCTTGGACCTAGGGGTGACTGAAGATGATATGGAGGTGTTGGTGGAGGAACATAGAACTGACCTCACCACAGACGAACTTGCAGACCTTCAAAAGGAGCAACAACATATTGCAGCGGAGGAGCTGTCATCAGAGGAAGAGGGAAGATATGATATGCCCATTGCACTTGTCAAATAAATGTGTGCTAAATGGCGTGAAGTGCAGGTGTTTGCTGAGAAATACCATCCAGACAAAGCAGTGGCCATCTGTTTCTCTAACAGTTATAATGACAGTGTAATATCTCTATTTAGACACGTGTTAAAACTTAGCCTGAAACAAACCACACTAGACAGGGTTTTAGTGAGACAAATAACCAGTGAGCCAGAACAAGGTGTTAGTGGTGAAGAGAGACAAAGAAGAGAAACATCACCAGAAGGACAGTTTTTTTTTTTTTATTAACACATCGGCCGATTCCCACCAAGGCAGGGTGGCCCGAAAAAGAAAAACTTTCATCATCATTCACTCCATCACTGTCTTGCCAGAAGGGTGCTCTACACTACAGTTACAAAACTGCAACATTAACACCCCTCCTTCAGAGTGCCGGCACTGTACTTCCCATCTCCAGAACTCAAGTCCGGCCTGCCGGTTTCCCTGAATCCCTTCATAAATGTTACTTTGCTCACACTCCAACAGCACGTCAAGTATTAAAAAACATATGCCTCCATTCACTCCTATCAAATACGCTCACACATGCTTGCTGGAAGTCCAAGCCCCTCGCACACAAAACTTCCTTTACCCCTCCCTCCAACCTTTCCTAGGCCGACCCCTACCCCGCCTTCCCTCCACTACAGATTTATACACTCTCGAAGTCACTCTGTCTCGTTCCATTCTCTCTACATGTCCAAACCACCTCAACAACCCCTCCTCAGCTCTCTGGACAATCGTTTTGGTAATCCCGCACCTCCTCCTAATTTCCAAACTCCGAATTCTCTGCATTATATTCACACCACACATTGACCTCAGACATGACATCTCCACTGCCTCCAGCCTTCTCCTCGTTGCATCATTCATCACCCATGCTTCACACCCATATAAGAGCGTTGGTATAACTATACTCTCATACATTCCCTCTTTACTTCCATGGACAAGGTTCTTTGTCTCCACAGACTCGAAGTGCTCCACTCACCCTTTTCCCTCATCAATTCTATGATTCACCTCATCCTTCATAGACCCATCCGCCGACATGTCCACTCCCAAATATCTGAATACATTCACCTCCTCCATACTCTCTCCCTCCAATCTGATATCCAATCTTTCGTCACCTATTCTTTTTGTTATCCTCATCACCTTACTCTTTCCTATATTCACTTTCAATTTTCTTCTTTTACACACCCTACCAAATTCATCCACCAACCTCTGCAGCTTCTCTTCAGAATCTCCCAAAGCACAGTGTCATCAGCAAAAGCAACTGTGACAACTCCCACTTTGTATTTGCTTCTTTATCTTTTAGCCCAACACCTCTTGCCAAGACCCTCGCATTCACTTCTCTTACAACCCCATCTATAAATATATTGAACAACCACGGTGACATCACACATCCTTGTCTAAGGCCCACTTTTACTGGGAAATAGTCCCTTCCCTCCTACACACTCTAACCTGAGCCTCACTATCCTCATAAAAACTCTTCACTGCTTTCAGTAACCTTCCTCCTATTCCATACACCTGCAACATCTGCCACATTGCCCCCCTATCTACCCTATCATATGCCTTTTCCAAATCCATAAATGCCACAAAAACATCTTTACCCTTATCCAAATACTGTTCACCTATATGTTTCACTGTAAACACTTGGTCTACACACCCCCTACCTTTCCTAAAGCCCCCTTGTTCATCTGCTATCCTGCTTTCTGTTTTACTCTTAATTCTTTCAATAATAACTCTACCATACACTTTACCAGGTACACTCAACAGACTTATTCCCCTATAATTTTTGCACTCTCTTTTGTCCCCTTTGCCTTTATACAAAGGACAGTTGCCGGACATATTAATAGAAGGTGACTCTCCTTCCAAGCAGCAACACACCCTCTCCTGTCCTTCACCTCCTGCTTACAGTATGACATTATCTCTCTTCTCACAGGTAAGCGGCAGTTAAATTTATATTTACAGTATTTCTGTTAAAGTTTCTTTTAGTATTCATTTTTACAATTTAAGTAGTAGTATAATATTAATAAATTAATATATTGTCATTTGAGGTCTGGAATGGATTAGTATTTATATTTACGTTATTCTTTATGGGAAAATTGTCTTCCATTTTGGTTGTAGAATCAACATCTGGAAAAAGTTTAATTCGGTAACCGAGGTTCCACTCTATTGGATTGAGATAATTATTTGGAATACAGTTTTTTTTTTTTTTTTTTTTTTTGAGAAAATAATAGGTTTTTAAATCAATTTTTTTTCTTAACTAGCAAAAGTACAGAATTACACTTTCCAAACACCATTTAATTTTCTTACTTTTAAGCATATATATATGTACATTTTAAAAATAAACTATATATCCAGTAAGATGGAATGAACCTGCATGTCTAGTTCCAAAGAATTTTTCATCGATCGTGGCTGGATTTATTTCAAAATCTGACATCCCATCAAACCCAGATAGACCAGACTAAAACACTGAGTCGAGGTGAAAAAGGTTCAGGAAGATATACAGAATAGAACTCCATATGGGGTAGATTTCTCGATCATCTGGACCACAGCAGAATCTAGACGGATTATGCTGTTGTCTAGATAGGTTCGGTTTACATCAAGTAAATTTGGTATGGGGAAAAGATAAACTAACTAGAAAGATAGATGGATTGGATTGATCTCTAGACAGTGAGGCCTGAGGTTATTAAAGTCTACTCACTGTTGGTATGTGTCTGCAGCGTTGAGTTTTAGAAAGGTCTATAAAGTTGAGATTTAGAGGGTTGAGGTCTTGCAGGTTGAGATCTAGGTTGGGGACTTGAGCTATAAGATTCAGAGGACTCAGAGGCTGATGATTTGGACAAGGGGATAGTTGGCTCATTTCCTTCCTT
Organism: Cherax destructor; assembly: GCA_009830355.1. Taxonomy (NCBI): domain Eukaryota; kingdom Metazoa; phylum Arthropoda; class Malacostraca; order Decapoda; family Parastacidae; genus Cherax; species Cherax destructor. Next base: position 34,900 of record WNWK01002177.1, read on the forward strand.
TCAACTACTTGCAGGTTTACAAATCCAACAAGTAAATAAATAAGACATACATGCAACAGTTATGTATCCTTATTGTGGTGACGCTTGCCAACCAGTGGCTAATGAGTCCAACACAGAGAATACTAGACTGAGATTGATCACTTCAAGCTTATTCTCCGAGTCTTCCACTGTCTCTGATTTACCTTGGCTGAAAAACTAATAACAGACTACTACTACATGTCTTGTATCGTCTGCAGTAATATTCACTACACTAGGTGATACACACTGGGTGGCAAAACTTCACCAGAGTAACAATATCAAATGTTGCACATTATTCATCTGGGAGTTAACATATTTAGAGACTATAACAGCTGTACATACCCGTAAGATGTTAAAATGAGCTACAACATTTGGTAAACCTGACCACCTGTTTAGCACAGGAGATAAATTTTTCAAAATTCACTTCCTCTGTCACCTCATTATTGTCGAAGTCATTCTTCGGCAATGAGGGAGACGGACAATATTTTTAAAGACTAGTTTTAATCACATGCAAAGCATACTTGGAAAACATACCTGCATGTACAATACCCAGTCTCGCATCTCATCGGTATAGTTAATGGAAAGCTAGAGATAAACCTTCAATACTGAGGGTGGATTCAGACAGCACTGACTTTTGTAAGAGTTAGTAGAGAATTCTTGGCCGTGGGATAAATCTACCCAATTTACGTTAAATGGATTTATTTTACTGCACCCGCCTCCCACAAGCCACCTTCACTCTTATCTACATACATATGCAAGTCATGTTAAGCTTCATCTTCTTTATTGGCTGCCTTTTAAATATCGCAACACTTTCAGTCAACATTATGCAAATGAAGGAGCCCCTTAAAAAAATAAAGTCACAATACCGTTGCTGGAACATCTTGGTTTTGGCTTTTTCTTTGTTATTTTACTCTGTCTTCGTGATGGCATTGATCAAATTTCTCATTTGACTCCTTTTTCCAGTTTCACTCCAAGAGTATCCCTGACATGTCTACTTTTCGTGTCGCTCTCATTCGTGCCTTAAAAAGGCCTAACTTGTCTCACATACGCTACTAATATTGTAATCCTTCCTTCACACAAAAGCAATTAGGTGGTCGTTCTTAATCAGGAGGATTACCTTCAAAATGCCGAATCCTATCTGACTCATGCACTTACACCCCATGTTTCTAACCCTCATGACAGCTATTATATTTATCCTCCTGACTCTCAAAATGTTCAATACTTCCGGGTTATATATTCCGTCTGTCTGATTTCTCTGGACGTTCTGCATCCTATAGTAGTTCTCTTATCCTCTTGCCTGGCAATAACTCTTGCTCTTTTTCTTGGCTCTTTTTTTTCCCATTCTCAACTCTGTCACTCTCAAGACTTCATTGAACCTGATCAGCCACATCACACCCGTAAGAATCAAAGACTTAACGATGAGTTTTTCACTGATAATGTTTTCCCTGATCATGATCTCAGTTTGCTCAGAAAAAAATAAATGAAGGGTTACCTCATCTCACTAAACATTGATTTTTTTTTTTTTTTTTTTTTAATAAACGCTTTTTCCATTAAAGGTACATTTTATTCTCAACTATTCTATCCTCTGTCCTGGCTAATGTTCATACTGAGCATTTCGAAACTGTTCTACTTCCTACTATTAAGGTACGTCCCTCTTTTTTGACTTTCCTGTATACATGTTTTTATTACTTGGCTACGTGACTAATTTCTTCCAACTTTTCCATGATGTCCTTAACAATCACGCTCCTTCTATCGAGTTCAAACCTGAAGGAAATCTAACCGCGCATCCTTCCTTTGGCATTCATGTCCAGCGCTCTGTGACAGGGTTTTCTTTTTCTGTTTACTGCAATCCTAAGCACAATGGTATGTACATTCACTGCTTTCCTTGCCTCGCTACGTCTGTCAAGAAAAGTATTTTTCTTTGTCTCTCCTGTCATCTCTTGATTCTGTAACCCACTTTTTCTCTACTCTAAAATCTCTGCTTTTTTTCTTAAACCCTCCTTACTCTTAGGGGATTTTCTTCTCTTCCAAACTTTTCTCCATGAAAATAAACAACTTTTTGCCCTCCCTGCATGTCATCATTGAAGCCGCTGACTCTCTCAGTAGCCAAGACAGATTAGTTAGCTAAAGAAAGCTCCCAGAAGGAAAATGTAGACTATGAATATAATTCATTCTATGTTTTTCATAAGGAGTAATTCTTCCAAATACCCGTTGAGGTCTGAAAGGACTGTTAAACCTTCACACTCCTATAATTGTGTTAATATTAGGAATTTAGTAATACTGTCATGTGAATTTACCATGATTGTTTATATAACAAACATAATAAAGAATATGTAAAGAATTTTGTATTATCCTTACTTGTACACAATGATATAATATTCATCTACAATATGAATTAAAACTAATTTTACCACTTTATTTTTATCGCTTGATAGTACCACCAAAACCATTTGAATCGCTGGATGGTCTTATTTTTATACTATGTGGATCCCCCCCCAAAAAAAAACTTAAGATTACGGCCAATACCATTTATTTCACCACTTAAAAGCCTTAAAATTATATTAGCTTAGTTTGTGTTAAATACGATTTAGAGGAATAATAGTGGAAAAATGGTGGGATTTTCCATGTTTTGAGTTAGTCATGAGATAAACGCATTAATGTAAACTAATTTAACAAGTTCTGATCAACGAATAACCTCTTTATGGGGCTCTTTGGCGCGGTGAAGAGGCTCTGGGTCTGAGGAATTAGACCTTTTGGTCTACTTCCTCAGACCGAACCTAATTACCCCCAAATCTCCCTTTACCTATCCCATCCTCCCCATCCCCTCTTAACCTTTCCTTCCCCCCTCCCATTCCTCCCTTTTCCCCGTCCCGTTTATAGCCTCTGGGGTCCTCCCCAATGACATTATGGTTTCTAGGTAGGGGAAAGTATGCTGGGGTTCATCCCGCTCCGTGGGGTTCCTCGGGAGTGGTGTAGTTTGCCGTGTAATCTGAATCATCTGGAGGCACCCTGCTCCCTACCCAGATTTCCAAAAGGTGGGGCAGGGTGTCCTGCAGATGACGGGTGTATCTCTAGAGGCTGCCTGTCGTTACTTTCCTCAAGGGAGGTTCCTTGACGCTGCTGAGGGGCTCTTGATGTAGAGAATTGGATCTGTACTCCAGTTCCTTGAATTAAACCTGAATACCTTCCATATCCCCCCACAGTCGCTGTATAATCCTACTGGTTTAGCGCATCCCCATGATTATAAAAATAATAATGCCTTTCGTTTCTGGGAGGTGGCAGCCAAAGGAGGTATGCTTTGTGGTGGGTATCCGACCACTCGTTTTTTTGTCCGCCGAGGTGGCTCGGTAGATGTAAGAATGGTATCCCAGAGCGGTGGTTTACTGGCGTGAAGGGTAGGGTACGGCACAGGTTCCACGTTGCATCTGCACTGCTGGCGATCTCGAGGTCCTCTTGGATGAGATGGAGAACTTACAGCCCATTCATGCCTTCTAGTAACTGTCCCTCCGCTGTCCCTCTTTTTTTCTTTCTTTTATATCTTTAAAATAATAAGAAAGAAGTAAGACCATCATGGAGTCTTCGTTCCATGACCCCCCGTCCTCCCACCCAGGCCGCTTTTTGTTACCTCATCCTGTTCTGACCTGGCTTCATTACTGAACCATTCTCCAAACTTTTCCCATACACCTGTACCTCCTGCTGGTGACACTTTGTCACCTGCTCCAGGTGCCAAGGCTCCACCCATTTCATCTAGTGTCTCTGCCTCTTGCACATCTTTAACCATGCGTCCGGCCTCCCCAGATACGGTGCGATGGTTTTCGGATCGCCCACCTGCCTCAGGTAGGGCCGCCCACGGTCTTACGCCTAAACATACCAGACCATTTGCTGACAACGGTTCTTCGATTTCTGCTCATTCCATCCAAAAACGACCTACACGGCACCCACTTCCTTTACGTACCATGTTTACAAGTACACAGTGGACCAAATTCTTTTCCTTACAACCGACATCTCCAACTGATTATCTTTCAGACCATAGTATTGGTAAAGCTCTTTTATGCCACGTTGGCCAAAATATATCCTTTCACACTCTTCGGAGCGGTACGGGCATCGTTACTGTTCAGAATGTAGACCAAGCTCATGGTCTTTCCTATCTTGCTTCCATTGATAACTTTCCTATCAAAATTCCCAAGCACGCTACTCTCAATTCTTGCAGTGGTACGGTGGTCTTACCGTTTACCATTGTAGAGTGTGATTTTCTGTCTTGCGGTGACGATATTTCAGAGTAATTAGCCCTTCAGGACCTTCAGATTCTGAAAGTGGATACATATGTCCTGCCCGTGCGCAGGCGTAAGCGCTTTCCCAGTAACATCGCCTGCTTAACCTTCAACTGCCATGAACTCCCGTCCTCCGTTTATATCGCGGGACATCGCCTAGGGGTCCATAAAGTGGTCCCTACACCCCAACAGTGTCGAAATTGTTGTTGCTTCAGACATCCCTCTAAATACTGCAGTGCCACGGATCATTGCAATGAAATTCATCCTTTTTTTTCTGCAGATGTGAGGTCTATCTTAATAAACGTGAAATACGTTGTTTTAAGGACAGGGAAGGCCTTACTTATGCTATGGCTGTCTCTCTGCTCCGCCTTCAGGGGAATCTTCCTCGAGTTAATTATTCTCGAGTAGCTAGGAGACCTCCAACCTTGGCGGTCCCCCCACCTACCAGCTCCTCTGGTGGCATGTCTTGCGGGGTCACCCCCGTCTCTGATTCTTTTGAGATTTTACCCTTTGAAACCCCTACCTCCTTACCTTTTCCTCCTACTTATTTATCTCGTCTGCGAGGCATCGCACGCCTGCATCTTCTTCGTACCAAATACCAAGTACGAATCCAAGTCAAGACTACAGAAAAGCATGTAGAGAGGCCCGAAATGTGTTTGCGTAACATTTTTAAAACAAGGAGGGGAAAAGAATGGAGAAAATATCTCTAAATGCCCCAGAGGAAGAAATGGATGTCAGAAAATAGATGCCAAGAACAGGTAATGGACGTTAAGGGAAAACATTCAAAGAGCAAACCAGGTACCACCTGCATAGACATGAGATGCTGTGTAATGAAGTGGACTTTGTACGAAAAGCCAAGAATAAGGAATATCATTGCGCACAAGAAGCACATTTTCATTAAATGATTTGTTGGGAAAAGGATCAAGTTATTGTAAACAAATATAAAGTGGAAAAAGGGATAATGGAAGTTTGTGGGGGGTGAGGGATTTCCACAACTGTAACAGAAACACGATGAGGCAAATATGAGGCACACAGGTAGGGAAGGTTAAGTGAAGAGGAACAATAGGTTGGCAGGTAATTTTGGTGACTAGGGGTATTTGGATGTTTGAGGTTTTAGAAGAGGACTGAAGAGCCCAGCAAGAACGACTGTACAGGTAGAAAAAATGGGGAAATGAAAAATAATGTGGTGGTAAGACTGGGAAAACAAAAACACGTAAGAACGTCAAAGGTGTGAATTTCATAAGGGTTGGATTCAGGGGTGACAATTGGAGAGTATCAACAGGGACCTGTGGGGGCTGACAACCTCTGGAGAAGTATAACAGGGACCTGTGGGTGCTGAGAACCTCTGGAGAGGTACAACAGGGACCTGTGGGTGCTGAGAACCTTTGGAGAGGTACAACAGGGACCTATGGGTGCTGAGAATCTCTGGAAAAGGACAGCGGATTTCAGTCTCATAAGAAAACCAATCAACTTTGGAAATATTCAGAGAGCTTCACATTTAGGACAAGTTGAGAAGCTGCATAATGGATTATGATCCTCTGAATCTCAGACAAGGCATTCTGCCTTTGTCTGAGGTGGCACTTTGACCACCCATAACCGGATGGCCAAAGTGCCGGTAACATCTGCGTTGTTGACATGTTAGGAGTAATTACCACATTTGACAGCATTGTCTTGCTATTTAAAACTGAAGTTCTAAGCTCCACTAATTGAACACGAGTTTGGCAATGTTATATGATAACTTGTCTGACCTAGGTCACTGAGGATACAAGTTTCTACTTTGGTGGCAGATAATGTTGCTCCTAGATGTCTGGGTCACATTGCACCAATTCCTGTTGGAATATGGTAAGTGAGATGAGAACAGAACAATAACTAGAGATGAGAAATAAGGAAAGAAAGAATATGTTAAATTTCTGACTAATTGTTAATCCTGTTCAAAAACAAAAATGTCTGTTTTATGCTAAATCTGACACTCTGATCACGAGTCTGAGGTTCATCAGTTTTGTGAAATGTGATGATCAATATTTTGGCTTTTTAAGTTAGAAAATTCACATGATATATGTTATCTAAAATCATAAGTATTATATTAACCTTTACACTGTCTGCCATGTAGAAATGTCATGGTGTCACTGAGTCCAGGGTCCCTGATGTTCTACGTCATGGTGTTTCCTTGGATGGTAGTTATGGTCATATTGTTTTTCTTCGCATGATTTGATAGCATGGCAGAAATACTACTGAAATGATTTTAATTGATTTGAGACTGGAAATAGTCTGAAATCGAACTCAAAGTAACTGAAATATTCGATTTTTTTCTTGATATTCCAGAGAATAGTTAACGGCTCACTAAACGCTGAGTCATATTGGTATATTGGGATCATTTCCAGTGGCGATGAGCAACTCCCAGAGTATTTTAAAAGACTCTTTTTGACCAGCAAGTGTAATTCAGGTCGTTTTGATGATGCCTTCGAGTCTATCCTTCCTGCAGCGAGTGAAAGATCCAAAAATCGGACCACTGTTGTGGGAAAAGACTGGGGCTTAGTCCAAGTAGAGGAATCAAAAGTCTCAGCCGTAACGTCAGTACTGGAGTGTTGCCCATTAGAATAAAACAGTACCGAGGTTCGAAAGAAAGTCTGTTAGCGTGCTGGGAGCAGTGAAATGTGTCTCAGGTACATGGGTTCTGTAAGCAGGTAAAATATAATTATGACTGTCTTTGATTAAGCTCCAAGGAAAAACAAAAAGAAACTTCATATCCCTTCCACATCCAAATGTAACCTTAGCATGGCAAGTAGTGTTGATGCTTCCCTTACCATGTAGAGTCAGTTATGATAACCTACCAATTATATTTCTAAGATCAACAGAAGCACGTAGTTATTTTTTTCTTTTACACAGGAGCGTTCAAGTGTGTTCTCTAGGAGTGCATTATGTACTTTGAGAGTTTCATTAAGAACAGCCCACTGGTTTCATTGGGTAAATACTGACATCAAGTCTTCTGTAAATCTGTGTCCAGGCTTTCAACATTAAGTCAGTAAAGTCAACAGAAGTTGTCGGCAAAGTTTAACAAAGTAATTAGTGCAGTTGTAACAGAGGTTCTTTATAGAGTACTAATCTACAGTTTCTCAGGCTTCTGTTTGATGATCTACAGTTTTTATGCCATCTGTGGGTGTTAGATACAAGTACTAGGCTTCAAGAGCCTATTTACATTGCTGATCTCCAGCTTCTGGAACTCTTAGGAGAGTACAGTTATAGATAGTAGATGAGTTGAAAGTTGTGCGGCTCCTCTTCTGATTCTTTCATGGGATTAGATACCTATACCAGAGATACCAATGAGCAATAAAAACTTAAAATAAAGAGACTCGAATTCCGATGTCTTAAAACTGGAGTAAGGGAAAGCTAGGAAGACCTATCAGGTGTTTAAAGTCTCTCGTGTAATAAAAAGCAAACGCTGGGCTCAACCAGAAATTAAATACTTGGGAAGGATTAAGAAACTTGGTCGAGACTCACACCTCCGTGTTAGCCAGGACTGGAAGTGACGCCACACTAAGTCAGGAAAGTCAGGAAATACACAAACTGAATTTCAAGGGGTTAATATATTTTCCCTGTGGCGGGGTCATCATATGTTCTTGTGGTGGGGTCATCATATGTTCTTGTGGTGGGGTCATCATATGTTCTTGTGGTGGGGTCATTATATGTTCTTGTGGTGGGGTCATCATATGTTCTTGTGGTGGGGTCATCATATGTTCTTGTGGTGGGGTCATCATATGTTCATGTGGTGGGGTCATCATATGTTCTTGTGGTGGGGTAATCATATGTTCTTGTGGTGGGGTCATCATATGTTCTTGTGGTGGGGTCATCACATTGGATCATGTTGAAGTCATCATCATATTTGGTCTGTTTGGTTTGTGTTGTCACAGGTGCTTCCTGTGGTGGTGATCATGACATCAGGTTTTGTAGTATTGGAAATCGTGGAGTATATTATATTGGGTTCCTGTTGTGGAGCTCATTATGGCAGGTTAATGTTGTGGAGCTCATTATGTCAGGTTCCTGTTGTGGAGCTCATTATGTCAGGTTCCTGTTGTGGAGCTCATTATGTCAGGTTAATGTTGTAGAGCTCATTATGTCAGGTTCCTGTTGTGGAGCTCATTATGTCAGGTTCCTGTTGTGGAGCTCATTATGTCAGGTTCCTGTTGTGGAGCTCATTATGTCAGGTTCCTGTTGTGGAGCTCATTATGTCAGGTTCCTGTTGTGGAGCTCATTATGTCAGGTTCCTGTTGTGGAGCTCATTACATCGGGTTTCTATTGTGTTGGTTATGTGAGGTTTATGTGGAGGATGACACAGTATTAGGTTACTGTGTAGGAGAGACAGTATAAGGTTACTGTGGTAGTAGACACAGTATTAGGTTACTGTGGAAGGATACACAGTATTAGGTTACTGTGGAAGGAGACACAGTATTAGGTTACTGTGGTAGAAGACACAGTATTAGGTTACTGTGGTAGAAGACACAGTATTAGGTTACTGTGGTAGAAGACACAGTATTAGGTTACTATGGTAGAAGACACAGTATTAGGTTACTATGGTAGAAGACACAGTATTAGGTTACTATGGTAGAAGACACAGTATTAGGTTACTATGGTAGAAGACACAGTATTAGGTTACTGTGGTAGGAGACACAGTATTAGGTTACTGTGGTAGGAGACACAGTATTAGGTTACTGTGGTAGGTATGTGAAGCTCTACATTAATGAAAGCTACTTAAAACTATAAGATAAAGCATAGTAAAGCTAAACATAAATAAAACAAAGTTGTGTAAACCAATATATGAGCCAAAACTATTTAATGCTCTACATAAAGCTTATTTATGTAAAGACGTTCCTCATCTAAAGCTCTATAAAACTGTATAAGAAAAAAAGCTATGTGCTGTAGGAGTCTCAAATATGCACTCCCATAAGTACGGCTTTAGCAAACTATCTGCTTCACACAAATGTTGTCACGGCAATAATTACTTGACGTCTATGTCCCTTGACATATCGCCAAGGACAAGGACAAAGAATTAGCAAAATTCTCATTTTCTCTCCATTCTTGACTGACTGACCTAGAAACTCACTGGACTTAATATTCCATAGAAACGCTTGGAAACGTAATCAGTATAACCTTCGTGGCATGGTTATCTCCTCTGACCTCAAAACCTGTGTCATTAACATTCCTGTCCTCCATAAGTTAACCTCATCATTGCCTAGGAGACTAAAGAGGTCATCAAGACAGAGGGCTATCCTACGATATACCCGTTTAGGTGACGAACACTTACATATTTCAGTAATATATCTCTAAAACAATATAGTGACCAGTTTCTTTGTGTGACCTGTTTTGCACGCGCATATTTAAAGATGAAATCAAAAGTATTGTAAAGTGAAACAGAACCATAGCTATGTAAAGCTACGCGAAAGAACAGAGCTATGTAAAGCTACACAAAAGGGCAAAAGTTATATAAATCAATAGATGAGCCAGAACTAGACGAAGAAATATATGAGCCAGAGATAAGTAGTTATACATAATCTTTAGCCTTGTTAAACTACAAGTAAGAGCTAGAGCCATGTAATGTAGCAAGTGAGAGTTAGAGTTATGTAAAGCAACAAACTAAAGCTAGAACTATATAAAGCTCTAGGACAGTGTTAGAGCTGAATAAATCAGAGTATGTCCTGGAGCAATGTAATCTCTTCGTTAGAACCAGAGGTCTGTGTTTAGTTTACGTGTTTATATTCCATAATGATACGTTTCTCTGTTTACTCTAATCATGCCTCTCCCTAAACACCGTCGTTCATTGCAGCCTGCAAGAATAGTTTTACCTTGTAATTAACGTTGGCAGCGCTCGCCCTAACTTGTTGACGGGCTTATGTGACCTACCTATAACCTGCAACACTGGTGCACATTATAGGTCTTTAAAGTTGATGATACTTGATAATATGTTGAGGGTAATATATATGCCAGGACCACAGGTGTACGATGACGCTATTATAACCTAACAACTTCGTGATAGTCCGCTGCGCTGGGTCACCTTACCGCTGCGTTCCTCCTGTTGCAGGAGGAAAATGGTTGGCAACAATCTCTTGACCTGATTTATACGCGAGGGCGAGGAATAAAATAATAGACTGACCGGCATAAACCTCACCAGTGTTAATAGCTGGTAAAGATGTTACTCGCATGAGATGCCTCAGAGTGCTTCAAATAAAACAAGTAACAGGTGAGAGAGCTTTTGTTTAGTGAAGGGTCAGAATTTAGTTTTAATAGACAAAGCTAGAATAACATTCATTTTTGCCCAGAACCAACTCAGAATGAAGAAGCAGAGATCAGTTAACATATTGTAGTGTGTAGGTTCATAGGTCAGTGGGAGTATAACCTATTGTAGTGTGTAGGTTCATAGGTCAGTGGGAGTATAACCTATTCTAGTGTGTAGGCGCATAGGTCAGTGGAAATATAACCTATTCTAGTGTGTAGGCGCATAGGTCAGTGGAAATATAACCTATTCTAGTGTGTAGGCGCATAGGTCAGTGGAAATATAACCTATTCTAGTGTGTAGGCGCATAGGTCAGTAGGAGTATAATTTTGTCAGCTACTGACGTATCACCACGACACTTCGAGCCGTCAGGCAAAAGTGATACACTGCTCAGTGATATAGCAGTAATATACGTGTTTTTAGGAAATACTGCGCCTTCCGTCTCACCGCGCACTGCCAGGAATCCTATCATCCCGCATGACGGGCGAGCCTAAGGTAAGTAAGTTTATTCAGGTATACACAAATACATTTACATAGATTATCATACATAGCAGCATATGTGTAGAGAACCAAGGATAACCCAAAAAAGTCAGACAGAGTGACTTACTTCCATTCTGTAAAAGGTAAAGAATGAAAATGCACAATAACATCACTGGAACAATACATATAACCGGAACATTGCAGAATGAAAAAAGGGGGCGACTTTTCGGTCTGACTTTGAGCGAAACGTCGCCATAAGCTTTATTTTCTTATGGGAGGTTAAAGCACTAACTACACAATTTTGGTGTTCACTGCCGTTGACGTCCCAGTGCACCACACACGTGTATTCGTGCACACTGGCAGACTTCCTAATACAACACAATTCTGTACTGACGTACACTGCATGGCATACTAGTGCACTACAAGTGAATATTGGTGCACACTGCATGAAATACCAGTGCGTTAGTACACACTGGCTGTGCATCAGCTGAATGTATTGGTGCTAGTTCTCTGTGCACCTCGTGAGTGTATTTGTGCACGTTGCCTGTACATCACTTTTGTGAGTTCTGTGTAATGGTGTATGCTGCCTGTGTACATTAGTACATTCTGACTACACCACCTGTATGATGTATGGTTCCTACATAGGACCTACATGTATGTATTTGTGTATGTTTCCGTGTGACGTCATAGTGTACCTGTGTCTTTTCAGTTGACTGTATGACCGTGTGGTGGGAGATCCTGTATGACCGTGTGGTGGGAGATCCTGTATGACCGTGTGGTGGGAGATCCTGTATGACCGTGTGGTGGGAGATCCTGTATGACCGTGTGGTGGGAGATCCTGTGACCGTGTGGTGGGAGATCCTGTATGACCGTGTGGTGGGAGATCCTGTGACCGTGGTGGAGATCCTGTATGACCGTGTGGTGGGAGATCCTGTATGACCGTGTGGTGGGAGATCCTGTATGACCGTGTGGTGGGAGATCCTGTATGACCGTGTGGTGGGAGATCCTGTATGACCGTGTGGTGGGAGATCCTGTATGACCGTGTGGTGGGAGATCCTGTATGACCGTGTGGTGGGAGATCCTGTATGACCGTGTGGTGGGAGATCCTGTATGACCGTGTGGTGGGAGATCCTGTATGACCGTGTGGTGGGAGATCCTGTATGACCGTGTGGTGGGAGATCCTGTATGACCGTGTGGTGGGAGATCCTGTATGACCGTGTGGTGGGAGATCCTGTATGACCGTGTGGTGGGAGATCCTGTATGACCGTGTGGTGGGAGATCCTGTATGACCGTGTGGTGGGAGATCCTGTATGACCGTGTGGTGGGAGATCCTGTATGACCGGTGTGGTGGGAGATCCTGTATGACCGTGTGGTGGGAGATCCTGTATGACCGTGTGGTGGGAGATCCTGTATGACCGTGTGGTGGGAGATCCTGTATGACCGTGTGGTGGGAGATCCTGTATGACCGTGTGGTGAGGGATCCTGTATGACCGTGTGGTGGGAGATCCTGTATGACCGTGTGGTGAGAGATCCTGTATGACCGTGTGATGGGAGATCCTGTATGACCGTGTGGTGGGAGATCCTGTATGACCGTATTGTGGGCGACTGTGTATGAACGGGGTACACCGTATATAACCGTATGGTAGACGACCATGTAAGGTTATGTGATGAGCCACCGTGTATGACAGAATGGTAGGTGACCGTGTGGTTGGACACCGCATATGGCCGTGTGGTTGACTACCGTGTATGGCCGTGTGGTGGACTACCGTGTATGGCCGTGTGGTGGACTACCATGTATGGCAGTGTGGTGGACCACTGTGTATGGACGTATGGTGGACTACCATGTATGGCAGTGTGGTGGACCACCGTGTATGGCCGTGTGGTGGACTACCGTGTATGGTCAAGTGGTGGACTACCGTGTATGGGCGTGTGGTGGACTACCGTGTATGGCCGTGTGGTGGACTACCGTGTATGGCCGTGTGGTTGGACACCGCATATGGCCGTGTGGTGGACTACCGTGTATGGCCGTGTGGTGGACTACCGTGTATGGTCAAGTGGTGGACTACCGTGTATGGCCGTGTGGTGGACTACCGTGTATGGCCGTATGGTGGACTACCGTGTGTGGCCGTGTGGTGGACTACCGTGTATGGCCGTGTGGTGGACTACCGTGTATGGCCGTGTGGTTGGACACCGCATATGGCCGTGTGGTGGACTACCGTGTATGGCCGTGTGGTGGACTACCGTGTATGGTCAAGTGGTGGACTACCGTGTATGGCCGTGTGGTGGACTACCGTGTATGGGCGTGTGGTGGACTACCGTGTATGGCCGTGTGGTGGACTACCGTGTATGGCCGTGTGGTGGACTACCGTGTATGGTCAAGTGGTGGACTACCGTGTATGGTCAAGTGGTGGACTACCGTGTATGGTCAAGTGGTGGACTACCGTGTATGGCCGTGTGGTGGACTACCGTGTATGGCCGTATGGTGGACTACCGTGTGTGGCCGTGTGGTGGACTACCGTGTATGTCCGTGTGGTGGACTACCGTGTATGGCCGTGTGGTGGACTACCGTGTATGGTTGTGTGGTGGACTACCGTGTATGGCCGTGTGGTGGACTACCGTGTATGGCCGTGTGATGGACTACCGTGTATGGCCGTGTGGTGGACTACCGTGTATGGCCGTGTGGTGGACTACCGTGTATGGCCGTGTGGTGGACTACCGTGTATGGTCAAGTGGTGGACTACCGTGTATGGCCGTATGGTGGACTACCGTGTATAGCCGTGTGATGGACTACCGTGTATGGCCGTGTGGGCTGTATAACTGGTGTAACTGAATAATGATCAAGAATGAGCTCTTGTAGGAAGACAAAGCATAAATTAAAAAGTTTAATGTCGATTATATAAAATGAAAATATGGTGACTTTAAAATTATCTGCCGGCAACTGCCATCCTTATGGCTAATGACAATGACCTTGATTCTTTGAATATCAACGATGCTATGTCATCACTTTGGAAGCCTAACTCTCACAATAACTAACAACATCCTCACCGAAAAGGACCGATATGGTTACTCCAAGAATCAGAATAAAATTGATTTATGTTCAAATTTTATGGATTTCATCACACACTGATTTACTCCATGATAAAGCTGACAAGTTTATCAAACAGAGTACACTGAATAAAAAGGTAGAATTTCGATTTACAATACGTGTGTCTTGTAATACTGGGAGGTTAGTAAACAATGAAAGTGAATGTCCTTGGATTGCAGTTAGAAGCCTCGGCTGATCTACCACTCTGTATAATAACAAACGTAGACAAGCAGGTCTACGAAGCGACTTGTAATGTTTACAAACTGACTGATGCAGTAGCCAGGCTGAGGTTTCATTACAAGTACTTCGTTCAGTTTGGCAGACCTTTCCTAATTGCAAAAATATACTCCACATATTTTGAGTCTCGACAGTTTTCCACCCATACTCCCTACCCAACGTCCCCCCTACCAAGGACCCCACCTCCAGAAATTTTGATTTCTCCCTATTTACACGCATGCCTGATGCTTCTCCAAAGAATCCTATAACTCTATTAATGAACCCCAAGCCTTCCCTACTATGCACCATTATGATGGTGTCATCGACATAGCCTATGATGCCCACGTCTACACCCTCCCTACTGTATCCCTCCCCCACTCCTACAGTGATTAACCTATAAAAAGGGTCCTGTAAACAGACAAACAAGAGCTGCGAGAGAGGACACCCCTGCTGCAAACCCCACCCCATGTCTATCGCAGACACCACCCTCCCATTCACCTGTACCCATACCTTTGCATCGGTATATAGCATACACACCCATGCCACCACCTCCTCCCCAAAACCCTGCTTCAATAACATTGCCAATAAAGTCTCCCTATCCACATTATCAAAAGCCTTTTCTCAATCTAACCCCACTACTCCGCCCCCATGACATTCCTCCACAAAACCTTTGATTCTACGATGGCCGTCCCTCATAGACCGCCCAGGAATCCCATATTGCCCATCCCCTACCACCTTATCCAATACCCGTTTCATACGGTTGGCCAAAATTCTTGTGAATATTTTGTAATCTGCTCCTAACATGATGGGCCTATATTCACCTAGAGTTCCATGGATGTTCGCCTTCGGCACCAACACCACAATCCCCATCCCCAACTCCCCACCCATTCTACCCTCATCTTTCATAGCATTGTATAAACCCACTAGAACATGTTTTACCGTGTCCCAATGTACCACATAGAAGTCTCCCAGAATTCCATCCCAACCCGGCAATTTCCCCATTGCCTGACCCTAAACGGCCTGGAATACCTCCTCCTCCGTTATGCAACCCTCCATGACCACTCTATCCACGTCTCTCACGTTCGCCATCATACCTTGCAGTAAGGCCTCCCGATTCCCCTCTCTACCAATCAGTTTCTGTTCAAACCATTTATCCACATAGCTCCCCATGCTTTCAGTTTTACAGAGTCTTTGCCCCTTACGGTATCCTGCCAAGTCCTCATCGACCACCAAAGACATCACTGAAATCGCCTTGCGTCACAACCTGAAACTTCGAAGAACCATAACAGAGGGCTTATCCCCCAATAGCAGGCCTCCATCCCCGCCCGGACCCTCAACGCCTGAAAGGTCTCATTCTGAATATCCTGTAATTGACTCCTAAGACACTATTTCCGCATGATCATACCTCCCTCCCACACCGTAACAATCCCGCAGCTGACCCTCAAGATACCTCTGCTTTCTGTATCTATATGACGCATCATCCCTCTTTAACCTACTGTGAAAACCCTTTATTGCTATCTTCGGCCGTAAATTCCACCAATCCACTACATTCCCCCATCCCGCAAACTGTCCCACCATAACCCGAATGTCTCCAAAGCCTCTAAATTCTTCAACAATCTAACATTTAATTTCCAGTAACTAGGGAAAACTCGAACAGCACCTTCCCATTCCAGAGCCACCAGCACACCCAGGTGATTCGAGAATCACAGATCTACGTATTCTACTATCCCACTGCGTATTATACACGTGATATACACCCTGTCCAAATGCGCGGAATAACCTCTTCGACAAAATGTATATTCTACATTTCACCCCACCCCCCCACCACGTCAACAAAACCAATCGCCTGCAGTACCTCCCATAAAATCGCTAAGAAACAACCCCCTCCTCTCGGCTCTACATCCTTTCCCCTGATAACACAATTCCAATCTCCGGCAATCACGGAAACTAAGGGTAAGCCTCTTAGAAAATATACCAAATGCTCACACACAAAGTCCTCCTTCACCCGTCTATTGGACGTCGCTGGCATATATACGCCTACAAAACCTACCTATATGCGCCCCTATATTCCCACTACCCGTCCATGGCCAGCCCATTCCCACGCTAACAGCGTAAAAGGGCTGGTCACCCTTATTCCTACCACAACTCCACCTTTGATATTGTCCGAATTCCCTGTGTAACATGTATACCCTTGCAAACACAACTCACTTCCACACCTATAGTTGTGCTCTTGTATAAAGAACACATCAACATCCAAAAGTCGTAGTGAGACCTCCACCCATCGCCTCATGATCTCTGTACGAAGGCTGTTAACATTTATTGTAAGGCACCTGAAGACAATGGCTGGATTTTACCATTTCGTTTCCCTATTGCTGTCAAACCTGACCTGGACTTTCCACTAGTGCTCCTAGCTGACTTCCCACCGATCCCACCGAACTTTTCACCTTTGGCTACATCTGCCCAAGTCATTTTGCATGACCTTTGTCCCAGAGTCAATACATCATCCTCCATGGGTCCACTGGGCCTCTTACGGGAAGCCCCCTCATAATCCATGTCCCCATCACCATCTTCTCTGTTCACCTCAACGTACGCCTCTACCACAGGCTTATGAGGCACACGCCTTCCTTCTGCATCCGTACTACACTCAAGCACATCCCCCACCACAGGCGAAGTCACTGACATAGTCAGTAAGTCCACTGGCAAAGAGCTATCGAGGAGCCTCTGGCTGTCCTTGAAATTGGGCAAACTCCAATGGCGGGCTCACCACCTCTTCCACCAGAGGTGACACATCCCTGACACCACCAACTTGATCGTCCTCTAACGCCAGTGGCAACGTCAAGACGGTCTCCTCCGCAGCCTCCACCGCTTTGCTCCACTTCCCATTTTCAGGCAGAACTTTTAGAACGTTATCCACCACCGATATCTCATACTTCTGGTATTGCACACACTCTCCCATCACAACACTAGATGCTTCCTCGGCTTGATCTGCCTGCTGCCGTTCCCTTCGCCGCTCGCATGTTGTAGCCATATGTCCAGGGCCTCCACACAGATGGCACGTCTGTACCTGCCCTGGGTAGGTGATGTAAATTTGCGTCCTGAACGTCTCCAACGTCAGGTATGAGGGTATTGGATGCTTCAAAGTCATTTTCAGGGAAAAAGACCCCTCCAACATACCAGCATAAATTCCCTGGGACCATCGCCCCATGTTGACAGCATGTATAGTTCCTTAGCATCCAAACACCCATCGTACATCCACCTCATCCACTTCGAATGGGATGTTACAAAGCCGAACCCATGAATAATGGGCCGATGCGTCACGTAGGCGCACCTCCAGGCTAGCGTTGACGACGATGCATTGTTCTTGATACTTAGCCACTACCTTCTCGTATGCACCATTCGACACAAATTTCACGAAGATTCTTGCAGTGCCATTCAGGGGTATCTTGTACAAATCCTCGCTAGGGATCCCATAAGTATCTCTAATGACGAGAGGTAGAATGACTTCTGCACTGCTCGGATATACCGCACCTCTTAACAATTCTAAACAGTCGGTGTTTACTCTCCGCCGGTATTCCGCCATTTTGAAGAAAACAAAACTTCACCAACCAGATACCAGGGGTCACTTGCTGCTCACCTGAGACACCCTCGCTCTGTCAAGGTTGGGAAGCAACTTCTTGCTAATTGATCAGTTTTACCTACTCAGCACGACATTGATATGAATCTAGATGTGCTCCTGTTAAACCTTTTTGGGCCCAGTTCCTAGGACTGGGTGTAGCCATATGCTCGTGGACACTACCGTCCTCAAGATGGAGATACAAGGTGCATTGCATGCCAGTCGCTCTCTTGCCGCAAAATCTAATTATTATAATAAAAACCAAGCACTAAACCTACGAGGGTCAATACAGCGCTACAGGGCAGGGGGTGTTGCTGGAGCAGAGAATAGCAAGGGTGGAGAGGATAACAGAGGTAGAAAGGAATGAGCGTCGTGAATTTGACCTACATCCCATAAGGCAGGTCAAGGTAACACGGGGTTAATCCATGGCCACGCCGATGTTTAAGTGCATCAATGCCACTTGTTTCGTGATTTCATTAATATATAGACTGCTCATGAAGGCTGCTATTCAAACGGGAGTAGAAAGACAATTAACTCTGAACTTACCACGGTCACGTATGTCCTCCCATCATGAAAGAAGCCTAGTTCGCTAGGCTCATCATGTTTGTAGGACTTTATGGTTCAGTGGTTAGAGCGTCGTGAATTTTGACCTGCTTCCCACGAAGTGTGCTAAATAGGTAAAACTGGTCAATTAGCAAGATCTCATTTAAAATTAAGTTCTTTCTAAAATTATCTCTTATACATTTAAAGATATATTTTTTTATTTATGTTAATATAAGAATTAATGATTTTGTACCAAAAGAATCTTAGGAAACGTACCTAACCTTATTGTAACAAGCACAATTTAATTTAGCCTAATCCAACTAAATATATTTTATATAATTTACAATAATTTAATAATAAACAAGCACAATTAAATTTATTTTTTTCGTAAGGTTCAGAATGATTTTTTTTTTAATTATTGCATACACAAATTTTCGCTTGCCCTATTCGGCAAGAAGTGCGTTGCTATTTAAGCCAAAATCGCAGATACTTCCATCCAGTAATGTATCAAGCTTCAACACAGTCCAGAGAATGTTATGACCTGAGCTGCTTAGACGACCATATAAAGGGAACAGTATGCTACAGAGAAAGCAGGGAAAGGGACAATGAACAGCAATCTTTTTTAGACAAAGAAAAACAACCAGACCAAAGAAAGAGACAAAAGGGGAAAATGGTACAGAAAGGACAGATGGGGAGCAAAATGGGACATGCCAAAACAGGCACCAGCTCATCAGGGCCGAATGAACAATCAAATGCAAAGTCAGTACTGGAGAAACCAGGGGTATGTACACCAGGGGCCATACCAGGTAGTACATCACCAGTGGTACTAAGGAAACACAAAGAAAGTAAAACATCCCAAATGGTAATTCCTGCTTCATATTTGCAAATATTCAGGGTCTGAAATCAAATAAAAATGACAAAGTTAGTTATGTCAGTGGGCTATCAGAAGCGAATGTCATGTTTGGAACATTTACAGAAACACATACAAGGGATGTTTTGGACGGAGAGATAAAGATAGAAAACTAAAACATGTATAGATATGACAGAATTAATAGGTCACAGGGAGGAGTAGGACTCTATGTAAAGATACTCTCTGTTGCACAGAAGTGCTGAACTCTACGAATGATATAGTAGAAATCCTAGGCATTAAAGTTTAAAATAGGAATTTAGTAATTATCCTAGTATACAAACCACCATCAGCAACTGCGGAGGAGTTCACAGATCAGTTAAGGAAGATAGATAGCTATGTGGATAGGCTAGAAAATCCCACCCCAAATATTTCACTCCTTGGAGATTTTAATCTCCCTCATGTAAAATGGAAGATGGCGCAACATAATGTTATACCGGAAATATCTCCGGGAAGCACCCTGGCTCAACAGGCACATACCAGGGAACTATGAGGCTTTGTGAAAAGTACTCATTAAACCAACAGATAATTGATCCCACTAGAAATGAAAATACCCTGGATTTGATATTCACAAACAACGAGGAACTAATCAGAGACATAACAGTTACAAAAACAATATACTCTGACCATAACATCATAGAAGTTCAAACGAGTATTAACTCAGGGTTAGGGAACTGCGGCACTAATGTTAGAGACGGGATGCTCAGTAAGTTTAATTTTAACAACCATAGAATTGACTGGGAAAAAATAAACCACGAACTATCAGACATAACCTGGGAAACAGACATGAGCTAGCCCTAGAAAAGCTACATACATGGTATGTATGAAGCACGTACCATTGAGGAAACCCAGAAAAATATCAGATATAGAGAGAGAGCTTAGGAGATGGTACAGAAGAAAACGGGTTACTGAATTGCTTAAAAACACAAATATGTTGCAACAGAGGAAAGATAGACTTAGCCGAGAAATCACTGAATTAGAGCATAAACTTAGGATGTCATACCTAACAGAAGAAGTACAAAGGGAACAAAGGGCCATACAGGATATTGCAAGAATCCCAAAATATTTTTATTCCTATGCAAAATCCAAGCTAAGAACTACCTATAGAATTTGACCATTATTGAGAGGAGATTCGTATACTGACGATGAACAGGAAATGAGTGAAATCCTAAAAGAGCAGTATGAGTCAGTGTTCAGCAATCCACTAAATGACAGCAAGGTAGAAAATGGAGAAATATTTTTCACTCCAGCAGAAGGCCGCGCAGACTAACTAACTGACATTAGTACAAATCCCATAGATTTCGAAAAAGAAATGGACAACATGCCCACTCACTCAGCACCTGGACCAGAGTCATGGAATGCTCTATTTATAAAGAAGTCTAAAGTACCATTAGCAAGAGCTCTTAGTATTCTTTGGAGAAAGAGTTTAGATCTAGGTGAAATACCTAAGGCCCTAAAGAGTGCAGTGTCAGGAAGAACGCCTTCCCCTGAACAAAATATTCATGGAAAAATTAATAAATAAAAATAAACCGAGGATATTGAATAAGAAAGTTTTTTTCTGGATTTTAATAAAATTAAATAGAAATAAAAAAATATATCCGTTGTGGTTCTGGTCTGTTGGTGAGACAGGATGATGCAATGACAAAATGTTGGAGAAACGATTTTGGTCTCCTCCAGGTTGATGTTAAGACTGTGGAGTAGATGGTAAGTCTCCGATGTATTGTCTCCTGCGACCAAAATGTTGGAGCACCACACTGCAGATGTCAAAAAGTGAGATTCTTAACACAACAACCTCTAATGCCCGCAAGTTAAAGAACTTTACTCAGAGGAGTTGACGTGAATTCCCGTAAGTCCAAAGAAATCTTGCTCGTAAGTCATGCGTCTGTCATGGAGAACCAGTCCAGCGGCAGAGCTGATTCGGAGAAGAGTGAAGGTGAAGTGACTTTCCACTCCCCAACCGACACCAGGTAAGAGTCATACTACCAGGAGTAGAAAGTAAAAACCCTCAACAGACAACCGGGAACAAGAGTTTAGTTCCAGCCCGCTAGATGGTAGTGTGGGCTGTAACTCGTTAATAATGCTCCCGGCTGACTGAACAACCGTTACCATATTTACAACCACTTTTCCCTCACAGCAGACAGCTCCTTTGCATAAGGGAGGTAGTAGAGCACTAGCTAAAAATTACAGACCAATAGCCCTAACTTCTCACAGTGATGTGACGGCAGATTACAAAGTTCATGGACCAGCACAACCAGCATAACCCGAACCAGCATGGCTTTAGAGCAGGACGATCATGCATGTCACAGCTGCTAAACCATTATGACAGAATTACGGAGTCATTGGAAGACGACAAAAACGCAAATGTGATTTACACAGATTTTGCAAAGGCGTTTGACAAATGCGATCATGGAGTGATAGCGCACAAAATGAGGGCCATAGGCGTTACTGGGAAGGTAGGCAGATGGACATTTGAGTTCCTAACACACAGAACACAAAAAGTAGTAGTGAACAGAGCAAGATCCAGCATCAGCGAGGTCAAAAGCTCAGTGCCCCAAGGCACTGTCCTGGCACCTCTGCTGTTTCTCATCCCCATAGCAGACATATATAAGAACACCCATCAAACTTTTGTATCATCATTTGCAGATGACACTAAAATAAGCATGAAAGTCACTACGGTAGAGGACACTGAAAAATTACAGGAAGACATAAGCAGGGTATTCCAGTGGGCAGTGGAGAACAACACGACGTTCAATGGTGATAAGTTTCAGCTGCTTAGGTATGGAAAGAATGAAGAACTCAAAAGGAACACTTTATACAAAACTCAAGAGGGTCACCAAATAGAACGAAAGGAACACTTAAAGGACTTGGGAATAATTATGTCAGCAGATTTTTCTTTTAAAGACAATAACAAGACAAAGATCACAACAGCCAGGAAGATGACGGGGTAGGTATTGAGAACTTTCAAAACATGGGAAATAATGCCGATGGTGACACTCTTCAAATCGCTAGTGCTCCCTCACTTAGAATATTGCTCAGTGCTGACGGCCACGTTCAAAGCAGGAGAAATATCAGAGCTGGAACAAATATAGAGATCTTTTACGGCTCACATTGAGCCATTGAAACATCTAAATTATTGGGAACGCCTTCAAGTTTTGAACATGTACTCATTGGAGAGGAGGAGAGAGAGATGCATGATAATATATACCTGGAAAGTACTCGAAGGCCTGGTCCCAAATCTGCACACTGCCATAACATTCTGGAGTAAGAGATATGGGAGGAAGTGTAAAATAAACCCAGTGAGGAGCAGGGGTGCGGTGGGGACAATAAGGGAACACTGTATCAGCATCCGGGGTCCCAGACTATTCGACATCTTAACAAGATATCCGAAATGCGGCTGGAACAAGTGTAGAAGCCTTCAAGAGGAAACTTGGCATTTATTTTCACCAGGTGCCAGATCAACAATGCAGTGACGGATATGTGGGCCAGCGGGCCTCCAGCAGCAACAGCCTGGTTGACCAGGCAAGCACCAGGCGAGCCTGGTTCATGGCCGGGCTCAGAGAATAGAGAAACTCGAAACTCCTCAAAGGTAAGGCAAAGGTAAGGTATATTACTTATTCGGCTCGACACACACACACATACATGGAATTTTATGACAAGGTAACGGAAGTAAGACACGAGAGAGAGTGGTGGGTTAATTGTATTTCCTTCGACTGCAAGAAGGTCTTCGACACAGTTCCTCACAAGATATTAGTGCAAAAGCTGCAGGATCAGGCACATATAACAGGAAGGGCACTGCAATGGATCAGAGTATATCTGACAGGGAAGCAACAACGAGTCATGGTACGTGACGAGGTATCAGAGTGGGCGCCTGTGACAAGCGGGGTTCCACAGGGGTCAGTCCTAGGACCAGTGCTCTTTTTGGTATATGTAAATGACATGACGGAAGGAATAGACTTCGAAGTGTCCCTGTTTTCAGATGATGTGAAGTTAATGGGAATTAAATCGCATGAGGATCAGGGAGGACTACAAAGAGACCTGGACAGGCTGGAAGCTTGGTCCATCAACTTACTCCTCGAATTTAACCCCGCCAAATGCAAGTCATTAAGATCGGTGAAGGGCAAAGAAGACCGCAAACAGAATATCGGCTAGGTGGCCAAAGTCTGCAAACCTCATTCAATGAAAAGGATCTTGGTGTGGGTATAACACCGAGCACATCTCCTGAGGCTCACATCAACCAGGTAACTGCAGCAGCACATGGGCGGCTGGCAAACCAGAGAATAGCGTTCCGACACTTCAGTAAGGAATCGTTTAAGATTCATTACACCGTGTAAGTCAGGTCCATAATGGATAATGCAGCACCAGTTTGGAAATTACACCTGGTCAAGCACGTCAAGAAATTAGAGAAAGTGCAAAGGTTTGCAACAAGGCTAGTTCCGGAGCTAAGGGAATGTCCTACGAAGAAAGGTTAAGGGAAATCGGCCTGACGGTACTGGAGGACGGGAGGGTTAAGGGAGACATGATAACGACATACAAAATACTGCGAGGAATTGACAAGGTGGACAGAGACAGGAAGTTCCAGAGATGGGACACAGAAACTAGGGGTCACAATTGGAAGTTGAAGACTCGTATGAGTCTGTTAGGAAGTGAAATAATCTGGCAAGTGACATAGTGGAAGCAGGAACCATACATAGTTTTAAGACGAGGTATGATAAAGCTCATGGAGCATGGAGAGAGAGGACCTAGTAGCGATCAGTGAAGAGGCGGGGCCAGGAGCTATGTCTCGACTCCTGCAACCCGAAATAGGTGAGTACATCACACACACACACAGTGTAAAGCGAGAATATAACCAGTTTGGAAGGGTACAATTGAGAGCCACTGTAAACACACTGGACACGACCAGAGACGGTGGAAGTCCGCGAATTCTGCAAAGTGACTGATGTCTTCAACACACACAGCAGAATTGGTAGACTTCCACCGACTCTTGTCGTTTCCAGTGGGAATACACTGGCAAACAATCTCCTCCTGCTTGCTTGCATTTGCCCTCGTTTGCCCTGCTAAGTTTCTTTGCTTGCTGGCGTATTTACCACCAGGTGTTACAGGTCATTAGACTACCACCTGCGTTCGTAATATTTTTATATATTTTTTTACCTGCAAAATAAATTATATTAGATGCAAAGACCAGTAATAAATATATAAAGTATGCTAAACGGCCCCCTTTTTTTAATCACTGAACCATGTGCGATTAATAACTTTCACATATATGATAGCATAAGAATGACTAGTAGCAAGATGATGATTATCATGACCCAACTGCATTTATATAAAGATTCTTGTTACCTTTTTATGCTATTGTTGGTGCTATGGGCCCAAAGCACAGGAGTTCCTGTTTTTCTTCGTCTCTTCTTTACTCCCAACCAGTGCCGGATTTACTACAGGCTTGGCAGACTGAAGCCTAAGGCCTCAAAATCTAGGAGGCCTCCAGCCAAGGTGTATAATATTTTTGACACTGTCATAGGCCTTTCTTACACATGCTGTCATAACGCACTGTATTTTCTAAACAAGCCTTCAGTAATGTTCCTTGCACACCATTTCAGAATAATACTCTCTTAAGCCAATAACTCGACTCTAGCATTTAATTTTTGTACTGATTTTGTCCTTCCAGGAAAGCAGTGAGATAGATAACCTGGTAACACAGCTGAGCAAGTATCTGCAGAGCCACACAGCTGAGCAAGTATCTGCAGAGCCACACAGCTGAGCAAGTATCTGCAGAGCCACACAGCTGAGCAAGTATCTGCAGAGCCACACAGCTGAGCAAGTATCTGCAGAGCCACACAGCTGAGCAAGTATCTGCAGAGCCACACAGCTGAGCAAGTATCTGCAGAGCCACACAGCTGAGCAAGTATCTGCAGAGCCACACAGCGCTGAGGCATAGAGTATCTGCAGAGCCACAAAAGTCTGAGGCAGAAGTATCTGCAGAGCCACACAGCTGAGCAAGTATCTGCAGAGCCACACACCTGAGCAAGTATCTGCAGAGCCACACAGCTGAGCAAGTATCTGCAGAGCCACACAGGACCTTGCTGTTTTCATCAGTCAGGTTCGTAATTAAACTAGCTGATTTGTAGCGTCTTTTTTGACGATAGGAAAGAGCATACTCATTTTGTAAACGGTTTTTGGAGACAGATTTGATTAAGATTTTACAATTTAATTGTCAATAAGGAAGAAATTTAAGAAAAAATTGCCCAAACATTATACAGAAAAAAAAATTCTATTTTTTTCTTATTGACTGAAGTGGACCCCATTGTGTGAGAAGGCCACTTCATGTTTTCTTTCTAATAACTTTTGAAGATTAATTTTACTTTTTATTTTCAGATTGTAATCTGTGCACGAGTAAAAGATTTGAAAGTGGTACCAGGAAGCGCAAGAGAAAGAGACTTGAAAATGATGTGATAAAGAAGTTAAGATCAATCACCGCTTTCTTACATCAGCCAGTGACAGAAGCAACAAGTGCCAGCGGTGAGTCTGATACATTGATCCTAACACAAGGAAATCAGTGTGGTGGAGCTATCCAGCCAACCACTAGCATTCAAGAGAACAACCTCCCTGACACAAACAGCGAAGCAGAACGTGGAACAGCAAGCTGATTATGAGAATGCTGCCATGATGCAGCCTCAAAAATATAGAACTAATTCAAGAGTCACTTACCGGACAGGGAGAGGCTAATGAGCCATAAGAAAATAATGTGGATAATCAGAGTTTTCAGCTCACACCTGGTAAGGTAGGCCAAGACTGAGGTATTCCAGACGTAGATACAGATAATGCCAAACATAGATTTACTGTGCCAAACATAGATTTACTGTGCCAAACATAGATTTACTGTGCCAAACATAGATTTACTGTGCCAAACATAGATTTACTGTGCCAAACATAGATTTACTGTGCCAAACATAGATTTACTGTGCCAAACATAGATTTACTGTGTATAGAGGGTTCCTCTCAATTCTGGATCAGGAAATCCCTCTTATTTGTCAAAAACTGTATGTGAGGAAATGATTTAACTCGTGGAAATAAAATAAAGTTCGCATTTCTGGTTGAAGTGAAAAAGCTGCATATTTCAGTTTGTCAGTAGATTCCACCCTTGGCATTTCACACACTGATCAGTTGACTTTCAATTATCAGATACAGTGGACCCCCGGTGTTCGTAATTAATTCATTCCAGAATGCTGTTCAAGTGCCGTTACCAAACGAATTTGTTCCCATAAGGAATAATGTAAATTAGCTTAGTCCTTTTAGACCCCAAAAATACACTTACAAAAGCACTTACAAAAATACACTTACATAATTGTTCAAGTTTGGAGCAGTACGAAAACCGGGGGTCCACTGAATATATATATATATATATATCACCTGAAGACGGTTTATCAAGTGAGAGATTTTTAACTTTTCTTGAGCTAAAAGACCACTTAGGAGAAAGCGAGGCTAATTTAGTGTTTAACTATCTTACTATTGAGCTTGAAATTTACTTTAAAATCTCCGAGGGCAGTCTTACGACAATGCTGCCAACATGGCTCTTACGTATAACGGTATGGAGAGAAAAAAATGCAAGATTTATTCCATGCTCTGGTCAGTTTAAATTTCGTGCAGTTCGGCTGTTGATTGCTGCCTTGATACAGTGAACTATTTTGACATTATCATTGAAATTTATACCTTCTTTTCATCTTGCACAAAGAGATTGGCAGTTATAAAATCAGTTTTCCAACTTCAGTCAAAAGTGCCTAAATATTTGTCAGACACTAGATGGGAGGCACATGCAAAAGCAACAGAAGCTATTTTGTAACGTTAAGGTGCTATCACTGAGAGCCTCAGTCATGTGTACTTGTGTTAATGAGAAGGGTGATATCAAGCTTCAAGCTAACAATCTTGCAGATAATGGAATTTGTTTTTAGCTGCATTTTTGGACACGAGTGATAGGTCATTTTCACAAGGTCAGCAAAGCCATTTCGAAATCTGAACTGTTATTGAGTACTTGTGCATGTTTGTACTGTTCATTTTTCTAATTTTTAAGCAAAATTAGAGAAGATTTTGATGAGCTTCAGCAACAAGCTAAAACCTCCTTGTCAAACGTTAACTACAGAACTCTCACAAGGAGACAAAGAGTAAGGAAACAGCGAGGAAATGACGGAGGTGCACCGGGTCCTGATGCCTTAGATGAACTAACTCTCTTCAAGGGATAAGTTTAGAAAAAAATCGTTTATTCCTATACTAGATGCACTTGAAGACTATTTAGGAAGAACTAGTGTGTATAGTGATGTTGCACAAATGTTTTCCTTTCTTGCTAATTATATATATAATCTGACAGCATCTAAGCAACTGTGTATCCATACAACAACAGTTGTAAGGATACTTAGATGTTGACCTGAAACTTATTTTACTTGTACGTGTGAGATTTAGCCATATGCCTACAGAAGAACAGTCACTGTCTCATATAGACATTTATCAAATTATATACAAGAAAAAAAATCAGATGACATTCCCTAATGTGGAAGCAAACTTGCGGCTATTTCTTAGCTTAAATATCACTAACTGCTCGGGAGAGAGGTCTTTTTCAACCCTCCAAAGAATTAAAAATTGGGGCCACAATGTCTCAAGAGAGGTATCTAGCTCACTAAGTAATGTTTTCACCTGAATTGTGTCCAGTACTCGGGGCAGTCTCCCTCTTTGATTCTGACAATATTTCAGATTTCACCAAGAATACCTTCCGTAATTTTTGGTTTAGCTCCTGGTCATTCCTGGTAAGCTTCCTTTTTGAGGAAGCTTAAAATCATCTTTGGCTCAGATTTATCTTTCAATTCTATGTCAATCTCAAATTGTCGTTCAGCCTCTCTTGTTACCCAGGCATATTTGTTTCTGGCTCTTTTGCTCATTTCCCTATTCTCTACCATTCACCTCTGGGTGAACCATGGGCTCAATATTTTCTTATCTATATTTCTTTTGCTTCCGGATATAAATTTATTCTAATTCTTCCAACACTTTCTGGCTACTTCATTTCGCTCACTGTCAATCATTCTGGCTAACTTTCCCACGGCACTCTGCTTAGAAATTGTCTCATGCTTCATAGTCTCCTCATTTGAAGCTAATTTTGTCTCATCAAGCTCCACAAATTTCACTACATTCATTTTCACAAGGTATTCAAACCTCAGTACTGCATGGTCGCTAGCACCAACAGCAATAGTAGTAGTAGTAGTAGTAGCATAGTAGTAGTAGTATAGTAATAGAAGTATAGTAGTATTATAGCAATAGTAGTCATAGTAGTCTAAGGACAAGAGAAAAAGGAAGTACAGCAGGACAGCTAAAAGTCCAGTGTAATAAAGCAACTACCCTCCCCCCCCCCCCATTAAATTGGTCACATGTGGTGTATACATTTTTAGTGAGCAGCTTCAGATATTATTATTATTATTATTATTATTATTATTATTATTGTCACTATTACTATTTATGTAACTGACAGTGTAAAATATTTCCATCCTTTACCACTCTGCAAGTGTGAACATATTACTAATATCCGTATTACTGTAATGACCTAAATTTACTAATATCCGTATTACTGTAATGACCTAAATTTACTAATATCCGTATTACTGTAATGACCTAAATTTACTAATATCCGTATTACTGTAATGACCTAAATTTACTAATATCCGTATTACTGTAATGACCTAAATTTACTAATATCCGTATTACTGTAATGACCTAAATTTACTAATATCCGTATTAATGTAATGACCTAAATTTACTAATATCCGTATTACTGTAATGACCTAAATTTACTAATATCCGTATTATTGTAATGACCTAAATTTACTAATATCCGTATTACTGTAATGACCTAAATTTACTAATATCCGTATTACTGTAATGACCTAAATTTACTAATATCCGTATTACTGTAATGACCTAAATTTACTAATATCCGTATTACTGTAATGACCTAAATTTACTAATATCCGTATTACTGTAATGACCTAAATTTACTAATATCCGTATTACTGTAATGACCTAAATTTACTAATATCCGTATTACTGTAATGACCTAAATTTACTAAAGGTATTAAAATTATGACCATTCTTGCTTAGTGATGTTCCATTGTCAGCGCTTCCAATATGTTTTCACAGAAATATTTGTTTAGCTGTAATATAATGTATAAATTCATTATTTGTGTGTCATACTATTTGTCTAAGTATTGCCATTCATTGTAATAATCAGTGCCAGTGCTAACAAGGTGTATTGATTAAGTTTGAGCCATTGTTTAGGAGTTTTATAAAGAGGGTATCTCATGACCCGTCTCGAACAGACCCGTATATTGATTGTTATACACATCCTGTGTGTATAACAAGGATGAGAACCATTCCAATGAATTATTGTTGTGTACAAGTGACCAAAGTCACACTACTGCTGCAGTTTACTAAGGCATTGTGGATATCAATTTTACTTAATTTCCTTTCCCTGTCAAGTGTCTTAATTATTTTGTATATAGAAATATCAAAATATATTTGTGGTAATTGCTCTTTATTTTAATTTACAAAATATTTCAAGAAGTTTGAGTGGGAAAATAGTATAGTTTTGACGTGCTTTGAAAAGCATCCTCACCTATTTGCTGAGAAGAATCTAAAGCAAACTTATATACATAACTTCGATGGCCCCGACCAAATAAATCATGGATCAGTGGTTAGCGAACTGGCCTGACAATTTTAGGACTAGGTCGCCACGGGTTCAAGTCCCAAATGTTCTGTGATATGTTAATTCCGCTCAATGTTGTATCTAATGTTTGTCACATCTCTATACGGAAAAAAATGCAAGTACAGAAAAAAGAGCGATAACAGTTACAAGGACGAACACAGACACTCTAGAAAGTATCTGTGGATGACACAGACTCCCACTGTAACACAGTATCACTCGGGAGAAAAAGTGAAATCAGGAAAGATAAGCAAGCGTCCAAAATTGTCAGCATATTAATGAAAGTTCTCAGTGTACCTAACACCCCAGGTTATACCTAAAACAGATGGCATGTTTCTGATTTCGCCAAAATCAGGAACGGATTATGAATATTGTATGTACTCAGACAAATGAAATTTTGGTTAATATATTGTAAATATTTAATTATTAAGGCTGTACATTAAGGGAGAATATAAGTGACTGGTGAAAAATGGTTTATAACCATCTTAGTGACATTTTATGTTAAAAACATTAAATAACCAAATACTTCTAGTGATTTGTAATGCACACACCTCAGCTGATAACTTAGTGATATTAATGAACGGCTTTAAGCTTAATATGCTGGTGTATTTTAGAATACTATTAGTCTCCTTGAATTAAGAAGAGTATGTCAGTTCAGTTTAGCTTCGAAGTTGGTGTTTCTTCGTGGAAGGTTTAAATTTATTTTGGGCTGAATGTCCAAATTTGCCATTTTTATTGAATAAATTGGGATTTTATTTTTCATGTGAAAACTTGTGCATGTTTTTTTTCTGAATCGCGTCAAATCTTGAATGTTAATATTTAGCCACATTAGAAACTTATGCCACACTATGGGCTATTTCTACTGCATGTATCGAGGTGTAGAGGATTGGGATCATGCAATACGGAGGATTCCAGTCTCGAATCTCGCAGACCAACATACTAGTTTACCTATTGATGGATTAATGCTCTTAGTTGCTCACCTGAAGATTGGTGTAGGCACATGGTCACGGTACCATAGTACCAGCTGGACAGAGTCGTCGCTTTGAGAACTGGAGATGTTGCAGGGAAGTATGGATACCGACCCCGACACCGCCACTGCTGGCGTCATTGGACCTGTGTCAGGGAAGAGACCTGCTTGTTAGTTGCTTCCAAGTGAGTTATGCAGGAATGCATCTAGGAATATCTATGGGATTTTCTTTATAATGCATATGCAGAATCTAACTACTGGTATATTAAAATGAGGTGAGAATTCTGTATGAGATGCATGCTCAAGAATTCCTCACATTTTTATTAATTATGTACAGTAGACCATAGTTATGTTCTTGAAAATGGCGTCTAATCCAAAAAAAAAATCTTCTAAAACAAATTGAAGAACGTATTGGAAAAATAGGGTTACATTCCATGCCCCTCCACTTCTAAAATTATAAGCAATTTTTTTTAAGTATCAAAATGGTAAACAAATAAAAAAATGTAATGTAAATGTAAGAGGTTGTCGAGATGTATTACGGTTAATGCATTACTGAAGTCTACAAATGTTACATAAATAATATTTCTTACCATAAATTGTGGTTACTGATGTATGTCAATGATTCTGAACAAAGTGTAGAGGGATGCTGAGGCCCTACTGGGCTGAGGTGGATAGCTGGGGCTCTGGCTCTAAAGTCGATGGCTTTACTGGACAAGTGAAAAATTCTATATTGCATCTCTGGTTTCTTTTACCCTGCAGTACTTTATACAGCTGATGGCAAGTATCATCATCTGCTCTAGTCCCTGTTTCGGAATACTGCTTCTAGATTTGTCAGGGTCCTCTACAGTGAAAAAAAATCTGCTAGTTTTGCAGCAACATGGATGAGACATGCAAAGAGTATGTTAAAATTTATTCGTCGTACATGACGCTCCCATATAGGCTGCCTCCCAACCAGCAAACCGGGTGCTAAGGGTTTAACGATCGATAGGGTACCCGTCATTAAATCAGTACCTTGGTTCATTGACCAATCACAGGCAAGTCTGCAAAGCTGAAGCAACGTGGTTCATGTGCGATAAGCATTGACGGACTTGCCTACCTGCTGGTTGAGTACAGTGCACTCTGGCTTCTGCTTTGCCATCTGTCACCGTAGTGTACACTCATTATTCTATCTGTACATATTGTACATAGTATACATATCTGTATATAGTGAGTGAAGGTAAAATATACATTATAGTCTACTGCCGAGTTTGTTTGCTCCAATTCCCATTACGACCAGGTCTCACAGGCCATTCATTTTCTGTGTTCGTAATAATGGGACTACTCACTGAAGTGTTGCAATATTAAATGTTTTTCTTCAGGTTTTCCTCATCTTCCTCTTTTATCTGCCAACATTTCTTCTGAACTTATGTCTTCGTCATCTTCTAAGAGTTCATTCACACCATCTTCCTTCATATCTTCAAAACCATCACCTGGTAATCTCCTTGCCAGCTGAACTATTTCCTGCACCTAACTCTCAAGCTAGGAAAAAAACCTATGGAAGTATTCACCACACTAGGCCACAACATTTCCCAGCCAACATTTAATATTGATTGAGTCACTTCATTCCGTAAACTTCTAACATAGCTGATGGCGACTGCAATGTTAAATTTATGGCAAAAGTTTGGTACAGCTAAGTCGGAGTCTGTGTCCATTGATACTACAAATTTTCGTATCACTTTTCGCGTGTAGTTACACTTGATTTTCCTAATAACTTCATCAACCAGTGGTTAAATAAAAGATGTATTTGGAAGAAAAAATACAACTTTTGCATGTGGGTACACATCAAAGAGTTTCTGGATGAATACGGGAATTATCAAGAATGAAGAAAACCTTGAATGTATGGTTTGTGATGTGCTGGTAAAACATGACTTAAGGAATATACTTAAACCAGTCAATAAATAATTCCTCTCTCATCCATGCTAAATGGTTTGACCACCAAATTACTGGTAAGGTGGTTTTCCTAAACCTTTTAAAACACGAGGAGTCTTGGAGCGGTAAACAACCATTGGCTTACGCTTAAATGGGCTTCAGAAAACAATATATTTAGTTATTGAATGAGGACAAATTTAAATTACTCCGTAATGGAAAACAAGAAGAAATAAAAACTAGCTCTGAGAATAAAACAAATTGCAATCACAAGGTAGAGTGAAAAACTAATGTGAAGGACCTGGGAGAGATGTCAAGAGAATCTCACTTGAAAGATCACAACAGAAATATCATATGAAATATCATAGGATGGATAATGAGAACCTTCAAAACTAGGGATGCCAAGTTAATGATGATTTTCTTTAAATCGCTTGTACTCTCTAGCCTCTAGTACTGCTGTTCAATAACGACCCTTTACAAGGCAGGCGAGATTGCAGAACTGAGAATATACAGAGAACTTTCACTACATGTATTGTATAGTATAGCACTTAATAACTGGGAACGGTTGAAGTCCTTTGATTTGTACTCCTTAGAATGCAGGCGAGAAAGATACATCATAATATACACTTTGAAAATCCTAGAGGTACTAGTCCCAAATCTGCACAAAGAAATCACTCCTTATGTTAGCCAAAAACTCGGCAGACGGTGCAAAATTCTCCCCATGACAAGCGCGGGCGCCATGAACAAAGGCTGTTCAACTGCCTTGCAATACACACAAGGGGAATTACCAATAGTCCCCTGGGTATCTTCAAGAGGGAGCTGGACAGGCACCTAAAGTCAGTACCAGACCAGCTGGACTGTCGTTCATACGTCGGTTTGCGTGCAGCCTGCAGTAACAGCATGGCTGATCAGGCCCTGATCCACAGCTAGGCCTAGTCACGGACCAGGCTGCGGGGGCGTTGACCCCCGGAACATCCTCCAGGTCTTAGATGACAAAATGTCTGATTCATTATTTAGCGATGAAGAAGAATGAGTTGACAGTCTCTTCAAATAATTCAAATAGTGAAACTGAAATGAAAATAAAAATTCCACCCGTCATGGTGGTATGGTTTTATACCTGCTGAGCTTGATGAGCTCCCAGGCACCGTTGTGTTTGTCAACGGTGCTTGACCAAAGTATCAATGAAACTTGGCCGTCTTGAGGTACATTAGAAAGCAAAACATAGTAGTAATGCAAGTGAAAATTAGAATATTTTAAATCACTAAAAGAGAGAACTTTGAAAATAGAACAATCATTTCGTAGCTGTCTGCGTAAACTGCAGTCATTAATCGTACTAGTGAAGCTAGTTATGAAATTCCTCTACTTTAATTAATCCAACAATATCAGCTTTTATCAAAAAAGTTCTGCAAAGATGTCAAAGGCTTGGTGCCATTAATATTGTTTGCAGCAGAATAGATGAGTAGAAATATCGAAACATAGCATATTCAAAAGTTAAAAATCGAGAAAATTCTCAATACAGATGGATGAATGTATTGTGAGAGGCAGCGAGGCCCTATTGTTGACATATGCGACATATGTTGATCATGAAAAATTTACTAAGATGCTGTTCTGCTAATCATTGGAAACCAGCACTACTGCCATTGATATCTACAAACAAATAAGCTATTTGGATGGAAATAAAATATTCATGGAAAACAATGTATGTTGTTGTGTTGATGGAGCCCTGGCCATGATAGACAAGACAAATTAGTTTAAAATTAATGAAGGATGATAATTCAGAAATGTTTCTTGTTCACTGTATAACTCACAGATAAAATTAAGTTACCAAAAACATTTCGACTCTTCTAGATGATATATTAAATTCAATAATAAGATGTATCAACATAATCATAGATAATGGTAAATGTGATCGTCTCTTTAGTAAAGTAAATTAAAGTAACTTTTATTTCATTGCAAGTTTACATCGACATTTTGTAATTACAATTTAGAATTGAAGAGCAAGGAGAGCCACTATTATGCCATAGCACTTTTATTATGGGTAAATAACACTGAGCATTGTTGAAAGTACTTTACTACATGAGTATATTTAGTTTAGGGTGAGTAGGTGGTTTTTGAGAAGAGTCTTAAATTGATGCTCAGGCCAGGTTTTAATATTTTCTGGTAATGAATTCAAGATTTTGGGGCCTTTTATGTGCATTGAGTTTTTACACAGGGTGATATGGACTCTGGGTATACCAAAAAGTGATCTGTGTCTTGTGTTATGGTCATGGGTCCTGTTAAATTTGGTGAGGAGAATTTTGAGTGCAGGGTTTGTATTTGAGTGTAGAGTTCTATGTATGTAGTAGGCACAAGAATAAGTGTGAATGTTCTTTACAGCGAGTAGTTTTAGACTTCTGAATATTGGCGGAGTATGCTGTCTAGAGAGGGAATTTGTTACCATTCTGACTGCAGCCTTTTGCTGGGTTATGAGTGGTCTAAGGTGATTTAATGTTGTTGATCCCCATACAGACCATGCGAGATTATATTATTGAATCGTACTATTGTCAGGAGACTGCCTAACATCAAAGGCTTAAAAAGAGTCAGAAATATTTGACATACTTATTGACGTTTTAAGCAGAAATAACTGGTTGTGATATTGATAGTGGTGCGGAGGAAGGAATGGGGGGGGGGTCAGTAAAAACTGCACCAGTAGGAAACTGGTCGCACAAATCCAAGCCAAGAAAAATCAAATTTGTGCAGATTCTATGTCTGGGGTATCTGCATGGATGGAATATCTGGAAAAAAAATGGGCTGTGTAACTTTGACCTTTCAAAAAAATTACGAGGCCCAATTACTAAAGAAGTCTGTCATTCTTCTTTCTGTAAACTCTTTCAGCCTATAACAGAATACCTTTGATCAGCAGAGTTCACACAGACTCAAATGAAATATATACGGCTTTCACTGAGACCCAAACAAAAGATCAATGCAAACACTACATCCAGTATTGGTCCCTGACTTAAAAGATGGAACTTTCAAAGAAATGAATGAGAAACTGAAGAACCAATACGAATCAGTGTTTAGTGAGCCATTAATCAGATTAAGGGTTGAAAATCTACATGATTTTTTTATGACCGACACTCAAATTTTGCAAACTCCAGAATTTTTCATAAAACACTAAACACCACAGGACTTTGAAAATGCAATTAACGACAGGCCCATGCACTCTGCCTAGGTCCAGACTTGTAGACCTCGATGATGATCAAGAACTACAAGAAACCCCTCTTGTGGGCCTTAAACATTCTTTCTAACGTTGTTAACTTTACTACACCTGCTGACCTGTCTCCTGCCAAAGCAACTGTTCCAGAAACTTCCAAAACCACCTCCACAGTCGTCTACACTGCTTATCTTGCATCAATCACCGCCTCCCACGTGTCCCAACCTACTGACAAACCCCTAATACACCTCTCTACTGCTCCTGTCGACCCTCAGTCACCTACTCGGTAATAATATAATAATATATCTTTATTTCTTAAAGTACATGTACAAGGTATATAGGCCTAGTTGACATCAATGACATACTACTATATAGAAAGCCGCTTGTTAAGTAGAGCATTTCGGGCAAATTAGGTCAATTTTCTCCCAGGATGCGACCCACACCAGTCGACTAACACCCAGGTACCCATTTTACTGATGGGGAACATCGACAACCGGTGTAAAGAAACACGCTCAATGTTTCTACCCTTGCTGGGAATCGAACCCAGACACTCGCCGTGTGAAGCGTGAGCTTTAGCCGTTAGAAGAAGATATTGACGACTCTAGCACACCAACATGGAAATGCGTTACCTTCTACACTGCTCCATCAAACACTGACACCATGACCTGTACTGAACTCTACAAAGGAACTGTCAAGTCTGCCTGCGAACATCCTCATCACTTCACTCTCACCCTAGTTCTGGAATTCCGCAAGCCTCTACGATTCACCTTTGGAAATAAAACAAAACTTTACCACCTCAGCCTCTACGATGCACCTTTGGAAATAAAACAAAACTTTACCACCTCTCTCGGAGCAGCTTCAAGAAATTTGAGAATAGCTCTTCCACAAACGTGGTGGTTCTCAGGGAATCATGTGCGCTCCAGAGGTGTATAAACATTAGGTTTTCGTTACTCCACACTTCTAAGGCTCCGGTGGGAATTGGAGGAACTGCGAATCACTTAATCGAGTCTCTAGTAACCTAACACTGACCTGTAATTGGGGATGCTCGCAGTATAACTAGGAGTCCTTCGCAAGGGCACTCGTACCCATACCTGGTCCTCGCACTTTAAGACTGAAGCCTATCACAAAAAAAAAAATGTTCCTAGGGCAGTTGGGAGAGTTGCCATAGACACTTACAGAGACTTTAGGTATATATCGGCACATTAGACATTCATTAATTGGAGATCCTAGATATAACAAGTCATTAATGGGATTCGGTGAAATAAATTCCACCTCAATAGGTCTCTACCTACCTTGAACAAGATTATGGACTGTAATCTTCACTGGACAAGTATTATCCAAATCCTTGTGGATAAGACTCACACCACGAGTGGGTAAGGTTACTAAGTCACCTTCAATACACAGATACCTCATACATAGGAGAGAGACGCTTATTACTACGTTTCGGTCCGACTTGGTCCATGTCAGACCGAAACGTCGTCACAAGCTTCTCTCTCCTTTGTGCGGGATATCTTTGTATTGTTCCAGTCACGGTAGTGTACCTTTTTATTCCTTAAGGTCACCTTCACTTCACTCGACTGAGAATCCGACATAAGTCCAAAGATCCACAATCACCTAGATGAGTATTCAGTACTCAGTCATTTGTTACGGGTATTACAATAACAGTAAAAATATGGAGGAGTTTACTGCAGACTACGATGGTCTGTAAAATGTGTGGCGGTGGTGGTAAATGGCTGTAAGTGATTTAAAGGAACTTTGAGAAGAAACACGGTGTGCAGAAGTGTAAAAGATTTGCGGAAGGTAAAATTGTTTAGTTTTCGGAGGCAGGTCAGTGTCCATTACTGGTTTTGTTTGGATAAATTTTACGCTGAAATGGTTTCAATAGTTTCAGCTGACAAGAAAGCTGCAAGAAGCGTGATGCCTGAGACAGAAGATGTATGTTGAGTAAATAGTGGAGAGACATTGTTAGTTTCCAAAGGTGAAGACAAGGAGGAGTTAAGAGATATCCTGGTCGGAAGAGACTTGCGTGGGGGACAGGAGAAGCAGCAGTAAGTGGGGGGCGAGTCAACTTATACAAACTGTTTCTGATGCAATAGAAGGTAAGTGCTAGACTCAGAGGCAGGAAAAGTGAAGTGTAGGGCAATGATATGCAGTTAAGTGGCTGAAGAAGTTTTGGACTTTGGAGATGTGGAAGTATGAGATGAAGGTTGAGCAAGAGTAAGCTGAATAGAGAAACACATGAGTGAGAAAACGGCGATGAAGGTGTTGTTGCTGAATTCTGTTGAAATTTCCTCAAAAATATCCTCTTCTGAATCAATCAAGAGGTGTAATTCTTCATGTGTTAGCAGACAAGACTCAGTCTCTCGCACTGGTAATTGGAAGTAATAATAATATAATAATAATATATTTATTTACTACAAGTACATGTACAAGGTATACAGTCCATAGCTGTCATCAATGACATACTACTATATAGAAAGTCTCACGAAATCGTAGTGACACGATTGCAAACAAACCATACCACGGGTGGGGTTCGAACCCGCGATTCTCTGACCGCGGGTTCGAACCCCACCCGTGGTATGGTTTATATAGAAAGTCCCTTGTTATGCAGAGCATTTCGGGCATATTAGGTCCTTGTCCCAGGATGCGACCCACACCAGTCGACTAACTCCCAGGTACCCATTTTACTGATGGGTGAACATAGACAACCGGTGTAAAGAAAACGCCCAATGTTTCTACCGGAGCTGGGAATCGAACGCAGACCCTCGCTGTGTGGAGCGAGAGCTTTTGCTATCAGGCCACTGGCCACCGTGACTATCCATATCTTCAATCTCGGTTACTATGCAATATTATTACAATCAAAACTAAACACTAAACCCCAAAGGATAAGATAAGATTTCTTCGGATTTTTAACCCCGGAGGGTTAGCCACCCAGGATAACCCAAGAAAGTCAGTGCGTCTTCGAGGACTGTCTGTCTTATTTCCATTGGGGTCCTCACTCTTGTCCCCCAGGATGCGACTCACACCAGTCGACTAACACCCAGGTACCTATTTGCTGCTAGGTGAACATGACAGCAGGTGTAAGGAAACACGTCGAAATGTTTCCACCCCGCCAGGAATCGAACTCTGGCCCTCCGTGTGTGAAGCGAGAGCTTTAGCCACCAGGGTCATATTATTATAATCAAAAGAAGCGCTAAACCACAAGGGTCACCAAAGGGTCAGGCTATACAATTTATTAACCAGAAGTATCAAAATGTTTCACTAGACCCTCAATAAAATCCTTTATGGAAAGTGAGAAATTCCGTATCATGAGATTCTTTATGACAATTTTCCGCCCATCAAGTGCGCTTGATGAAATTACAAACAAATCTGTATTTTATTTGCTGTCAAAGGATTACATTATACTGTATTTGTGTCTCTTTCATCTCATTGGTATTTCTAGCACCGCCTAGAAATACCAATGAGCGGTGTCCTGTCCTGGGGACTTCAACCTAAGGCACCTAAAATGGAGGAATATTGCAAATAATGTTGTAGCAGAGATAACACCAGGAGGCAGCTCAGATGAAAACTCGCACACACACGAGCTTTTAAATCTCTGCACCAAATTCACCTTAAACCATCAAATAATAGAGCCTACAAGATTGGAGAATACGCTGGACCTCATCTTCACTAACAATGATGATCTGATACGAAATGTCATCATATCAAAAACAATATACCCAGACCGACAAAATATGATCAGTCGCGATGGAGCCTTCACCAAATTCAGCTTCAATAACAAAAACATACGGTGGGAACAAGTAAACCAAGTCCTTAATGATATAAACTGGCAAGATAGGTTAGGATCTGTGATGCTTAGGCTATGTCTAGAACAAATTAACTCTGTGGCACTTGAGGTTTGCTCAAGGCAAATTCCCTTAAGGAAAAGGAGGAGATGTAAACTAGAAAGAGAAAAGCGCTCCCTATACAGAGCGGCTACAAGAGGCCAATATATTGTATCTGAAATACGTAAGGAGACACTGGTCGTAGAAATAGCAAACATCAAACTAAAACTAAAGGAATCTTACAGGAATCAAGAAACGTAGGAAGAACTAAAAGCCATAAATGAAATTGAAAGAAACCCAAAGTATTTATTTTCTTATGTCAAATCAAAGTCGAGAACAACATCCAGTATTGGGCCCCTACTTAAACGGGATGGGTCCTACACAGATGACAGCAAGGAAAAACAAGACTCCACAAAGGGGGCAGTAAAGCATTGACAAAGAACTACAGACCAATAGCTCTAACATCCCATATCATAAAAATCTTTGAAAGGGTTCTAAGAAACAAGATCGCCACTCATCTAGATACCCATCAATTACACAACCCAGGGCAGCACGGGTTTAGAGCAGGTCGCTCCTGTCTGTCCCGACTACTCGACAACTACGACAAGGTCCTGGATGCTCTAGAAGACAAACAGAATGCAGATGTTATATACATAGACTTTGCAAAAGCCTTTGACAAGTGTGACCATGGTGTAATGGCACACAAAATGCGTGATAAAGGAATAACAGGAAAAGTTGGCAGATGGATCTATAATTTCATAAATAGAACACAAAGAGTAGTAGTCAACAGAGTAAAGTCTGAGGCGGCTACAGTGAAAAGCTCTGTTCCACAAGGCGCAGTACTCGCTCCCATCCTGTTCCTCATCCTTATATCGGACATACACAGGGATATAAACCACAGTGCCGTGTCGTCCTTTGCAGATGACACCCGAATCTGCATGACAGTGTCCACCATTAAAGACACAGCAAGACTCCAAGCAGATATCAACCAAATCTTTAAATGGGCTGCAGAAAACAATATGAAGTTCAATGATGAGAAATTTCAATTACTCCGATATGGAAAACGTGAGGAAATTAAAATTTCATCGGAGTATAAAACAAATTCCAACCACACAATAGAGCGAAAAACTAATGTCAAAGACCTGGGAGTGATCATGTCAGAGTGATCATGTCAGAAGATCGTGTTGATTGGTAGGTTTTCGTTTCGTTTTCAAGCTATCCAACACAAGCTCAACCAGGTCGAGCCATCAATCCAGTTTACACTAGAAGAAGAAGTCGACAACACTCTTCCTTTCCTTGATGTTCTTCTCTGCAAAGCTGACCATGAACTTCGTTTTAAAGTCTATCGAAAACCTACCAATCAACACGATCTTCTCCACTTCTACTCTCACCACGACACCAAAACTAAACGTGGTGTAATTATAGGCTTTTTCCTGCGCGCACTCAGAATCTGCAGCAGTGAGTTCCTTGAAGAAGAATGCTCCCTCATTGAACAAGTTTTTTCCAAGCTTCACTATCCTCGTCACTTCATTAGAGACTGCAGACGACGGGCATTAAACATCTTCAACACACCCAGAGAAGACACTGCTGAGAAGAGATACATAGTCCTCTCCACCAACTCCATTTCCAAACACGTTTCCAACATTTTTTCTAATACCTCATTCCGAGTATCCACCTCCACATCCACCACCATCAAGGACATTACCAGTAACAGACAGGAAACTGGTAAACTTCAATGCACTGCCGGGGTATACACAATCCCTTGTAATGGCTGCAGCAAATTATACGTCGGCGAAACATCCAGAGACCTCTAAACACGTATTTCAGAACACCAGTACGCAGGCAGATCTGACGACTCAAGAAATGCCTGTGTTCAACACCGAAATTTACACAACCATTTAATCAACTACAGAAACGCAAGACTCATCGCCAGAGAAGACAACACGCAATACCGAAGAATCCTGGAATCATCACTTATCTGTATATCCAACAACTTCAACCAGAACAACGGTTTCTACAACATAGCTGAACCTATTGCCAAGAAACGTCTTCAACGCTATCCCACATAGAACTCAAGAATGGAACACTGCAGGTCCTTTAAGTCACACAATGTTTTAAACTATCACACAACTTTTTAGACTAACATGCAGCTTTCTCCACCTTACTATATCCTATTTATATTCATGTTACTCATTTTCCAGATAGATCTATCTGTGACTTGATAAAGCCCACTGCGTGGGCGAAACGTTGTCAATAAAGGATCACATTATACTGCTTATGTGTT
Source organism: Cherax destructor (assembly GCA_009830355.1). Lineage (NCBI taxonomy): Eukaryota > Metazoa > Arthropoda > Malacostraca > Decapoda > Parastacidae > Cherax > Cherax destructor. Next base: position 77,203 of record WNWK01002177.1, read on the forward strand.
TATTTTTCCACAGGATGGATAATGAGAACCTTCAAAACCAGGGATGCCAAGCCCATGATGACACTTTTCAGGTCGCTTGTTCTATCTAGGCTGGAATATTGCTGCACACTAACTGCATCTTTCAAGGCAGGTGAAATTGCTGACCTAGAAAATGTGCAGAGAACCTTCACGGCACACATAACTGCGATAAACCACCTCAATTACTGGGAACGCTTGAAGTTCCTAAACCTGTACTCCCTAGAACGCAGGCGGGAGAGATACATTATTATATACACTTGGAAAATCCTAGAGGGATTAGTACCAAACTTGCACACAAGAGTCACTCCCTACAAAAGCAAAAGACTCGGCAGACGATGCAACATCCCCCCAATGAAAAGCAGGGGTGCCACTAGCACGTTGAGAGACAACACAATAAGTGTCAGGGGTCCACGACTGTTCAACTGCCTCCCAGCGCACATAAGGGTGATTACCAATAGACCCCTGGCTGTCTTCAAGCAGGCACTGGACAGGCCCCTAAAGTCGGTACCTGACCAGCCGGGCTGTGGTTCATACGTCGGACTGCATGCGGCCAGCAGTAACAGCCTGGTTGATCAGGCTCTGATCCACCATGAGGCCTGGTCACAGACCGGGCCGCTGGGGTGTTGATCCCCGGAACTCTCTCCAGGTAAAGTCTTTTGGGGAACTATTATTAAAAAAATATTGATTATAGTGGTTAATTATTAGTAGTATTATTATTATGATTATTATTAATCCAGATGATTTGCTAATTCATGACCATTAGACCTGCTAATATTGACTTTATATCACTATTATTTATCTATTGCAGCTATCGTTCATTAATTATACATATCACAGAGACTGTTAATCTGCTAAAAGGATAGCAATCTTGGTCCCGGAGATCAGTAAGTTGTAATGTCAATATTGTCATTGTGTAATTAAATGTGCCCATATAAGATGATTCATAACATGTTAAATTATTTGCCGACACTTGCACACCTTTATACATATACAGCATACTTACATTTATACACAAAATAAATCTAATGCAGATTCTAATGCTAAGACAATATGCTTAGTATCTGTATTCTTTACTGCTGTGAAAGCACATTTAATGATTAATACTATATTTGATACACTAGGCTAAAGGAGGTCATATTTAACGTAATTCTATGCAAACATTATGTATTTCCTTAAATATAGTTTAAAGAGTAATATTACAACTTTTTTTCCTACTCAAACATGTTTTCATCGTTTCCAATTATTTCATTATCTGCTGCCTTATCTTACTATCTGCTGCCTTATCTTACTGTGTCATTACTCTTCCCTACCCGCATCCTGATTCCTAAATATCCATCTCTTCCTCAAATCTCCCTAATTACTCTCCCATTCTCTTTAACCATTCAGGTGTACATACATAAACTGCAGGCGGGTAAAAGAGCATTGCCTCAGTGATGGCTTGCTAATTATCTGTTTACTCTCAAATATTGCCAGAGATAAAAAGAGGGAATTGTTATGCCCCTATAAAGAGGTTAATTAATCACTCAGCATATATTTTTTTTTACAAAAAGGTTTTACAGGGTTAGATTAAGGGTCCCTACATTTTTTTGACAAGCTAAGAGCTGTTACCTAAATCAGCTTATTTGAAAGACTTTCTTGTTAAGAAACAAACAAATAAACAATATTATGAAGTTGGAGCCATCTATGGGCCAGCGATTTCATCTGGTAACTGATCATTTCATTAATGCCATTGTGCTATATGATCACAGTCTTGACTTACGTCATCCTAGGAATAAATGGGAAGAGTACATCCTAGAGTCTAGCCCATCTTGTGTGCAAGCTCTCTTCTCGCTGTCCATGAAGTGATGCCAAGTATGGTACCTTGACAACATTGCCCTTGTGCATAATAATAAGACCACCGAAACTTCTATGTTGTTAATGGCTCTGCTGAAATGACAGGTCTTTCCATTCTGGGTCCATATGACAGACGAGTCCTCTAGCTCTGTTCTCTATTCTGCCAAGTAGATTAGACTAGAAGACAATCCAAGGAAATGAGCATACCCAAGGTATTAGCGCAGATGTGTCTCATACAGTCTTGCAGCTTCCACTATCGAGCAGATGCGAGATAAGTCTCATCTCATTGTTGTAAGCTTCCTGGCCATCTTGTTTGCAAGATTTCGTGATTCTTCACAGCAAGTTTGGAATCAAATATCACCCCAAGGATGTAAACATCACCCCAAGGATGTAAACATCACCCCAAGGATGTAAACATCACCCCCATTCATTCTTACCACTGCTCCAGCATTATCATCATGGTGCCTACATACCATCATCATTTGTGTTTTCCCTGAAAATGTAATTTACCATTGATTTTTTCCTAAGCTGATTTTACTTATAAGCTGGTCATTGATGTAACAGAGCAGGTGGCATTTCCTCTCTTGGATAAGTAAATGTCAGTGTACAGTCGACTGAATATGCATAGGATTCTGGGATAATTTGAAGGCAATTCAAGTCGACATTGCATATCAATGATCCAAACTCACTTTCGTGTGGAACACTTATACCAACAGTGTCTTGTCGACTCTGTCCACTTGAGAACTACGCCTAAATTCCTACCTTGAGGATAACACTGGCAAACAAACAAAATCGTTGCTAAAAATATTTGAAGGGATTTTGGATATTTTAGGATTGCAGTATTCGAAAATGTTATAAGATTTTTCAAATTGGCTCTAGTTTGTGAGATATTGCATCCCTTCCCTCAATTAACAGGGAACTTTGCCATAACGCTATCTCCAACTATATTGCGGAGACGAAACACCAGTGCACCTCCTTATGCCTCTTCTTATTTTTCACAACCCTTGCAGCAATCTTTTCCTTCACAGCATTCCGATTCCTCCTTGCTTACACGTATTCCGTTGCCTCCACACATTGACTTCACTGACCCTAGTAGCCCTTGGATTTTATTGCTTCTCATTGTTGGCGCACCTGCTTTTGTGAATAGTGACCTAATTACAATGGAATATTAGTGGCCTCAGGGGTAATCGGGGAGAGCTCCAGGTGTTGCTCTCCCAGTTTTCCCCAGTGTGTGTTGGGTTACAAGAGCCTAAATTTCGTTCACTGGTTATCCGTCCCATTTTGGCCTATGTGCTGTTGCATTCTTCTGATCCCTTTCCTGATGAAATTTTTAATGTGAGAATGCTTCTTGTGTGCCTTGGTATACTCTTTCAACAGGTCATTGTTTATTTTCTGCTGCATTATACTGCAGCACATATTTATTTACACAGGCGATATACAATTTGTTCTCTATATCTCTCCCCTTCCCATACATTCTGTATCCCGGATGTTGCATTAATGATCTCTTCTCTGCCGCTGCCCATCTTGTTGTTAGGTGACTCTCGTAGTGATCAGATGGAGACTATTCTCACTTCTCTTCCCCTTTATGTTTCAAATACAGTTGCTCCCACCCATTTTGACTCTCACACTCAGTCTCTCTCTTCCATCGACCTATCTATCTGCTCCTCGTCAATTGCTCTTCATTACGCTTGGTCTGTTCTCCCAGATTTGCACGACAGTGATCACTTTCCTATTATTCTTACTTCTACTATGTATTCCCGACCGTCTCATAACCCCCGTTGGCAATTGGGATGAGTGAATTGGTACTCTCATCTTACTGTTTTTTGTGGGGACCCTTCTACTTCCTCTATTGATGAGCTGGTGCACCAGTTTTTGACCTTAGTTTTGACTGTAGCATCACGTTCTATTCATCAAACCTCAGGCAGGCATTCTCAGACATGCGTGCCTTGGTGGTCTCCTGCGTGTGCCCATGCAGTAGGTTTGAAACGTGCTGCATGGGGCCGTTATCAATATGATTGGACCGCAGATCGTGCTTTGGATTTTAAACGGGCAAGGGCGTTCGCTCGGCTTGTCATACACGATGCTAAACGCACTTGTTGACAAGACTACGTTTCTACCGTTACTTTGACTTCCCCTATGTGTGCGGTTTGGAAGAAGGTACGAAAGTTGTGTGGCAAGTACACTCCGGACCCAGCTCCCGTTTTGCGGGTTGCTGGTGTTAGTGTTACTGAACCACATGAAGTTGCCATGGAAATCGGGAACTATCTTCTCCATGTCTCCCAAGGGCTTCACCTCTGTCCCTCGTTTCTCGCTAAGAAAAGGAGTGAGTTTTGGCCAGCCACGAGGCAAGAAGAGTATGAGACAGAACCTCTGGAGGGATATCAGGTATATGAGTTTAGGAAGACTTGACATATTTCTTTCTTTGTTTTTTCTTGTTTTCTTTTCTGCCTAGTGTGTTCTGTCCTTCAGTTTTTCCTCCCCTCTGTATTTTTAGTTCTACCCCTTGTGGACTCTTAGCTCTCCTTCCGTGCTACTTTTCTAGTACTTAGACTTAAACCATTTCTTGTACTACTACCACTACTACGTCTACCACTCCTTTACGACTATCACTGCTTCTACCTTTTCTACCACTACTATTGCCCCCCCCCCCTTTTTATTTCTTGTGGCATAAACTACTCCCGCTACTTTCTACTACCACTACTATTTCTACTACTACTTCCACCAACAGCCTTAACACTACCACTACTTCTTGTTCCTAATCTCTTTTCCCCGTCCCTGACCTTGCCTATATGTACTGACTCACTCACTCCCTTCTGTCAGTGTGAATTGTCAATATGGTCTAAGGTGGCCTGAAACACAGTCATAAGCTTTTCTCTCTATGTTCAGATTATTTGTGTATTGCTCCAGTCACGATATTGTGCCTTTTTCTTCTTTACATAATTATATAATTTGGTTCAGAATGTCTTATGCATTATTTACGAATTATTTATTGCAGTTAAGAGTAATTAGGAGATTGGAAATGGAAAGGAGAAAAGGCATTTTAAAACGGGAAGAAAATGAATCTGCTGGAGAACCATTGTTATTTCAGGAATAAGCAGCGGCAAACCATTTCCTTACAGTACTCTGTACTACAACAAAACAGTACTGACTGTTGCTGAGTAGGTACTCTAGCTGTACTAAGGGTAGGGCTCAACATAACCCGTCACCTTCCTTATATGCAAAAAGAGATATAGTCCGCAATAAACATGCTAAAACTTATTTGAGATTAACCATGAAAGCAAGGAAAATGTCGGCTAATCAAGGCCAAGTTTTTTCCAGGTTTATGGAACAAAAGTTAGAGATAAGATAGGTCCCCTTAAAAATAACTCTGGGCATCTTACTGACAAAGATAATGAAATGTGCTCTATTTTTAAGAACATAAGAAAGGCAGCTGGGATTGATGGGATAAAGATAGAAATGTTAAAAGCAGGTGGGGATATAATTTTGGAGTGGTTGGTGCTATTATTTAATAAATGTATGGAAGAGGGTAAGGTACCTAGGGATTGGCAGAGAGCGTGTATTGTTCCTTTGTATAAAGGCAAAGGGGACAAAAGAGAGTGCAAAAATTATAGGGGAATAAGTCTGTTGAGTGTACCTGGTAAAGTGTATGGTAGAGTTATTATTGAAAGAATTAAGAGTAAAACAGAAAGCAGGATAGCAGATGAACAAGGGGGCTTTAGGAAAGGTAGGGGGTGTGTAGACCAAGTGTTTACAGTGAAACATATAGGTGAACAGTATTTGGATAAGGGTAAAGATGTTTTTGTGGCATTTATGGATTTGGAAAAGGCGTATGATAGGGTAGATAGGGGGCAATGTGGCAGATGTTGCAGGTGTATGGAATAGGAGGAAGGTTACTGAAAGCAGTGAAGAGTTTTTATGAGGATAGTGAGGCTCAGGTTAGAGTGTGTAGGAGGGAAGGGGACTATTTCCCAGTAAAAGTGGGCCTTAGACAAGGATGTGTGATGTCACCGTGGTTGTTCAATATATTTATAGATGGGGTTGTAAGAGAAGTGAATGCGAGGGTCTTGGCAAGAGGTGTTGGGCTAAAAGATAAAGAAGCAAATACAAAGTGGGAGTTGTCACAGTTGCTTTTTGCTGATGACACTGTGCTTTTGGGAGATTCTGAAGAGAAGCTGCAGAGGTTGGTGGATGAATTTGGTAGGGTGTGTAAAAGAAGAAAATTGAAAGTGAATATAGGAAAGAGTAAGGTGATGAGGATAACAAAAGAATAGGTGACGAAAGATTGGATATCAGATTGGAGGGAGAGAGTATGGAGGAGGTGAATGTATTCAGATATTTGGGAGTGGACATGTCGGCGGATGGGTCTATGAAGGATGAGGTGAATCATAGAATTGATGAGGGAAAAGGGTGAGTGGAGCACTTCGGAGTCTGTGGAGACAAAGAACCTTGTCCATGGAAGTAAAGAGGGAATGTATGAGAGTATAGTTATACCAACGCTCTTATATGGGTGTGAAGCATGGGTGATGAATGTTGCAACGAGGAGAAGGCTGGAGGCAGTGGAGATGTCATGTCTGAGGTCAATGTGTGGTGTGAATATAATGCAGAGAATTCGGAGTTTGGAAATTAGGAGGAGGTGCGGGATCACCAAAACGATTGTCCAGAGAGCTGAGGAGGGGTTGTTGAGGTGGTTTGGACATGTAGAGAGAATGGAACGAGACAGAGTGACTTCGAGAGTGTATAAATCTGTAGTGGAGGGAAGGCGGGGTAGGGGTCGGCCTAGGAAAGGTTGGAGGGAGGGGTAAAGGAAGTTTTGTGTGCGAGGGGCTTGGACTTCCAGCAAGCATGTGTGAGCGTATTTGATAGGAGTGAATGGAGGCATATGGTTTTTAATACTTGACGTGCTGTTGGAGTGTGAGCAAAGTAACATTTATGAAGGGATTCAGGGAAACCGGCAGGCCGGACTTGAGTTCTGGAGATGGGAAGTACAGTGCCGGCACTCTGAAGGAGGGGTGTTAATGTTGCAGTTTTATAACTGTAGTGTAAAGCACCCTTCTGGCAAGACAGTGATGGAGTGAATGATGATGAAAGTTTTTCTTTTTCGGGCCACCCTGCCTTGGTGGGAATCGACCGATGTGTTAAAAAAAAAAAAAAAAAAAAGAAAGGAGTAACATTGCAGCAGGCCTGTTGGCCCATACTAGGCAGGTCCTTTACTATCCATCCCACTAACAGAATATTTGCTCTACCCAATTTCCAATGCTACACACTCAAATCCATCCTCTCTCACTCATGAATTTATCCAACCTAAATTTGAAATTACCCAAGGTTCTAGCTTCAATAACCCTACTTGGCAGACTGTTCAACTCATCAAATACCCTATTTCCAAACCAATACTTTCCTATATCCTTTCTAAATCTAAACTTATCTAATTTGAATCCATTATTGTGGGTTCTCTCTTGGAGATATCATCAAGACCTTATTTATATCCCCTTTGTTAATACCCATTTTCCACTTGTATACCTCGATCATATCTCCCCTCATTCTTCGTCTTACTAGTGAATGCAATTTTAGGGTCTTCAATCTTTCTTCATACGGAAGATTTCTAATTCTATGAATTAATTTAGTCATTCAACGCTGAACGTTTTCTAACGAATTATTATCCATTCGGTAATATGGAGACCAGAACTGAGCTGCGTAATCTAGGTGAGGCCTTACTAATGATGTATAAAGCTGTAATATAACCTCTGGACTTCTGTTGCTTACACTTCTTGATATAAATCCCAGTAATCTGTTTACCTTATTATGTATGCTTAGGCATTTCTCTCTTGGTTTAAGGTTGCTGCTTACCATAACCCCCAAGTCCTTTTCGCAATATGTATGGCTAAGTTCTACGTTATTTAACTTATAAGTGCTTGGGTTATGGACACTCCCGAGCTTCAGAACCTTGCATTTATCTACATTGAACTGCATCTGCCACTTTTCTGACCAGGAATTGAGTTTGTCTAAATCCTCCAGAAGTTCCCTGACATCTATGTTTGAATCAATTATCCTACCTATCTTCGTGTCATCGGCGAATTTGCTCATACCATTAGTAATTCCCTCATCAAGGTCATTGATATATATTATAAATAATAACGGGCCTAAGACTGATCCCTGTGGAACGCCACTTGTTACAGATCCCCACTCGGATTTAACCCCATTTAAGCACACTCTTTGCTTCGTATTGGTGAGCCATGACTCGATCCATGACAGCACTTTTCCCCCAATGCCATGAGCTGCCACTTTCCTTAACAGTCTCTGGTGCGGTACTCTACCAAAAGCCTTACTAAAATCTAAATAAACAATATCGAATACTTTATCGTGAACAACAGCCTCAAAAGCTTTACTGAAGAAGGTTAATAAATTAGAAAGGCAGGAACTGCCCCTCGTGAATCCATGCTGAGTATCATTAATCAAATTATAGTTATCTAGATGGCTTCTTATAATATCAGCTATAATTGACTAGTAATTTGAATACAATTGAGTTGTTTTTAAGGGGACCTATATTATCTTTAACTTTTGTTCTATAAATCTGGAAAAAAAACTTTTGGATTAGTTTTTGAATCCCTAGCAACTTTAATTTCGTAGTCCCGATTAGCTTTTCTTATTCCTTTTTTAACGTCCCTCTTAATGTCAATATAATGATTCATAAAATGACTCTCATCTCTTTTTATGTGCCTATAAATGTCTTTCTTCTGCCCTAAATGATATTTGAGGCTATTATTCATCCATTTTGGGTCATTTCTATTCGATCTGATTTCGTTATACGGGATAAAAGTTCTTTGGGCAGCATGTATAGTGTTCAGAAAATTCTCATGTTGATAGCTCTCTTCGTTACACCAGTCAACAGATAAGTGTTCTCTAAGCCCATTGTAATTCTCTAAGCCCATTGTAATTTGCTGAGTTGTTCCTACTATCATACTTCCATTCAATGCTAAAGGTAATTAATTGACTTGTCATCACTTGCGCAGAGTTCCTCTGTAATTTCTAAATTGTTAACAAGGGATTCCTTGTTTCCAGAACCAAATCAAGCAGGTTATTTCCTCCTTGTAGGTTCTATCACAAACTGCTTCTAAAAACAATCCTGAACTACCTTTAAAAAGTCGTTAGATTCTAAATTCCCTGTCAAAAAATTCTAATCTGACTAACGTTAAAGTCCCCGAGAATTACTACGTTATTGTGCCTTGTGGCCTTAACAATTTCCTCCCAAAGTAGTCTCCCTTGTTCCCTATCTAAGTTTGGAGGACGATATATCACGCCAAAAATAATTTTTTCATATCCCTCTGAAAATTCTATCCAGACAGACTATGTATTATTTCAAACTTTATACCCATTTTCATGCAACAATTTAAATTATCTCTGACAGAGTGCCACCCCACCCACCTTTCCTAAACGTCTGTCTACTTGGAACAATTTAAAACCCTGAATGTGACATTCAGCAGGCATGTCCCGATTTTTCATATTGAACCACGTCTCAGTTATTTCAAAAACATCAATATTACCCGCACTTGCAAATAATCTCAATTCGTCCATCTTATTTCTCGCACCACGACAATTAGTATAAAAAAATATTTAGAAAACCTCCCTTCTCTTTACTCTTCCTGCCAATTTCTGTTCTTCCACTATACCTGTTAAGGTACTCACGTACCTTTCACCCAGATAGATCTGTTTATGACTTGATAAATCCCACTTTATGGGCAAAACGCTGTCAATAAAGGATCTCATGATACTGCTTATGTGTTTATATTTCCATTGTGTCGGTATTTTATACCACTATGAAGATTAAGAAATCCTCATGGTTGTAATTAGAGAGCAAGTAATCCCCGGGTTTATCCCAGGTTCAGGATTCACTTGCAACAACTTTTTAAAAAAACTAGATAGCTGGCAAAAAAAAAAAAAAAGGTTGCTTCTCTAACAAGAATGAAATAGCGCAATTAGCATGATGTCGCTTGATCTTGCACAGCAGGTGACGACTCTGAAATTAGTGCCAGGTCATGCTCTACAAGGTAAATAACGTGAATTATCTATTATGTACACCTGGGAAAAAGTCTGAACATAATTACCATGTTAATCAACTAAAGGTATACTACTATTACTCTCTACCTACAACACTACTACCTTTCTTTGAGGAAAACCACGTCAGTCTGACGTCTCTAGAGGCACAGATGTAAATTTAGAAAAGTCCGCGACATAAAAAATCACTGGATAATTTTCTAGGTAACTTAGAAACAGGTAAGGCCGGTACCAAGATAAACACTAAAATATCCGTGTTTGTTCAACGATATTAGCAAACACTATACTCTGGTCAGGCTCCCAACACATTTTAATGTACAACAATAAAGGAGTGGAACGAACTGCCTGCACATGTCAAAGCCTATCACAGGATCAGCCAGTTCTAGATGAGAGACAAAAAGGTACCTAATGAATGTAGCTCCAGAAAGGGAGGATTTCTTGTATAACTAACATACATATACCCGTCACTGTGATCTGATCCTCTTTTTAATGTTAATGTAAATAACTCAGTTTACCTTATTTTTTGTATATCTCCTTTTTATTTGTGTGACTTTCTTGGATTATCCAAGGTTATCTACACACATGCTATTTATAATTATGTAACTGTATTTATGTGTACCTGTACTTTAATAAACTTGCATGATGGTGTACAAGGTGCAACTCCAGTCAAGCAATATTCTTAAAGGATGGTCTTACTAAATTTAAAGCACTTTATCTATCACATGGGTGTATAGAGCCCAGTAAAAATCCTTGTACTTCTCCATGTATATTTGTACCTAACTCTAACGACAGTGAATGTCAGATGGATATGTACTGCTACGCATCAATGAACTCATTGATCTTGTGTCAGCTTTGAACATTAGCCGATTGGACCAATGAGGATATGATCAGTCCCTCGCACTGAGCACTCTCAGGAAATACATGTTTTCACTATTCAACTATCTCGTGACTATTTGGAATGTGCAACGCGGCCTCGTTTTATAAAGTAGTATAAAGTGATGAATGGGAAGAGCACATATCGTGCTTCAGAACACTGTTTGAGACACTTTCACACTAAACTTGGAAAGGTTACTCTCATGAAAGGCTGTCACTACTTCTAACTCTCCTTTTATTAAAAAGAGATTAACGAGGTTTAAAGGATTCTTGGTATGTTATTGCTGGCGCTTCAGCCCTGAGTTCTCTCATATTGCTACTCCTCTCACCAAACAAGGTTTATTTTCTGTGGACTCCTGCAAGTGATGTTGATATTCTAGGTTAAAGTATCTGTTTTCCACAGTTTCTGTTATGATCAAGAACCTACCATACTTCCGTCATGCAGATGAGTGAGCATACAACTGGGGTTCTACTTCTGCAAAAGTAATCAGCTAGGGACACAATCCATTATATGTTAGTTTTACTCTAAGCTCAAACGAAATCAGAAAACATATACAGTGATTGAAAAAGAACCATTAGCTCTGGTTGAATTCGAATTTTCTGACATCTATTTGGACACTACACATTTTACAACAAACCTTTATATATCAGAATCCGCTCACTTTCATTAATATAAAAAAAAAAATACTAGTAAAGTTAGATGGGCAATCTATTATCTATATTTTTTATCGATTTGTATTAAACAAATGTTATTGCTGTCATTCTTTAATATCCTTTAAGTGTGGATATTAATGTAAATTGATGATGACCAATATAGCTTGTTACTTGCATAGGAGTAATTGCATCTGAACTGACCCTATGTATATATTCTACTCTTTATTAAATAATTTATTTACATATAAAGAGCAAATATGAGTTTTGGTGTTATGATGTTAATAGTGCTGACGGATATATGCTGAGTAGTAGTAGTAAGAGTGCTATTATAATCAAAACTTAAGTGCTAAAACCATAAGTGTCATATAACACTGCAGGGTCGGGGTGTGCTAGAGGTGCAATATGGTTGATCAGAGATCAGCGACGGTGAAGAGTATACCACAGGTAGAGTTAGGGAAAAGAGGTGAGGAGTGCTAAAGTTCAATCATAGTTGACAAAGCCAAAGAGGCTGTCTGTGTCAAAGGTTGATAAAGATAAAGCAGCGGCGCAACATCGGTGCCGATGTCAGAGGTAAATTCTGCGTACCGGCTGGTAGACAGGACAGTCTAAAAGAACATGGCAAACTGAAATTTGAATTTGACAATTTTGACAGAGTGGCACCGGGATCTTCTCCATGAGATACGCATGAGTGAGACGCATGTGCCCAATGCGAAGGTGGGATAGCGTAGTCTTCCAACCACGACATCGATTATAAGAAGACCAGAAACCTAAACTCGGCAGATATTATTATTATTATAATCAAAGGGGAAACGCTAAATCTGTAGGATGATACAGCTTCTGTGGGGAGGATGTGGAAGGTATTCAGGCTAAATTCAGGGTACTGGAGCACAGATCCAATTCCCTAGATCAAGAGCCCCTCACCAGCATCAAGGAACCTTCTTTGAAGGGAACACGCCAGATAGAATATATTTTCTCATGAATCAACTCACACTAATGTTATCAACGGTTGCAAAGGTGACTAGAGACTGGAGACTAGAGCACATAAGGATTTCTTTGTTTTTGCTGGAAATGCGGAGCAAAGTTGTATACGAAAAACTAGGGGATGAGGAGAATTACATTTTTTGATATCCTACAAAGCACTAAAGGAGTCTGAAACTACCACAAATGTTGAGGTAGGCAATGTTGAGGTAGGCAATGTTGAGTAGGCAATGTTGAGGTAGGCAATGTTGAGGTAGGCAATGTTGAGGTAGGCAATGTTGAGGTAGGCAATGTTGAGGTAGGCAAAGTTGAGGTAGGCAATGTTGAGGTAGGCAAAGTTGAGGTAGGCAATGTTGAGGTAGGCAATGTTGAGGTAGGCAATGTTGAGGTAGGCAAAGTTGAGGAGGCAAAGTTGAGGTAGGCAATGTTGAGGTAGGCAATGTTGGGAGGCATGTTAGGGGCAATGTTGAGGTAGGCAATGTTGAGGTAGGCAATGTTGAGGTAGGCAATGTTGAGGTAGGCAATGTTGAGGTAGGCAATGTTGAGGTAGGCAATGTTGAGGTAGGCAATGTTGAGGTAGGCAATGTTGAGGTAGGCAAAGTTGAGGTAGGCAAAGTTGAGGTAGGCAATGTTGAGGTAGGCAATGTTGAGGTAGGCAATGTTGAGGTAGGCAATGTTGAGGTAGGCAATGTTGAGGTAGGCAATGTTGAGGTAGGCAATGTTGAGGTAGGCAATGTTGAGGTAGGCAATGTTGAGGTAGGCAATGTTGATGTAGGCAATGTTGAGGTAGGCAATGTTGAGGTAGGCAATGTTGAAGTAGGCAATGTTGAGGTAGGCAATGTGTATATTCACGGTGAAAAGTGCATACATTTCAGCAGTGAAAATCATACCTGAGTCTAATAAAGGACCTCTCACAACACAGTTCAAGCACCCGACACCGTCAGAGGATGTAGAACCATCAGTATAAAGTGCAACAACATGACAATGAGATCGGAAGTGGTTAAGAAAAAGGCAGCGAGAAGCAAGTGTAGGTGTTTGAGTTTTCACGCACACCAGTGGGGAAAAACACACTCGAATTGCCAGAGCCTCTCAAGAGAGAAGACTTAAGATGCCCAATATAAAGAACAATTAAAGAGAAGGCAAAAGTGGCCGAGTGTAGGGCGTCACTTGGTAACCTTGCCAGCCTTCCTGATATGGCTTCGAATCCTGATGACTGCATTTATTACTTGTAAATATACAATTGACCCTTGAACAACACGGGTTTGAACAAGAATATAGTCGTTCTGGGACTTAATTTTAAGAAAAAATCAATTTTTTTGCAACTGGTGTTTTTTTTCGGGGATAGACATAAAATTATGATTTGAATAGTAATAGGCCCTCATCAATGGTCTATGAATATATATATATATATATATATATATATATATATATATATATATATAGATGGGATACAAGGAAAATAGAATCAGTAAGTAAAAGAGAGGTGAAGGTTTATAAACTAAAAGAGGAGGCAGTTAGGGTAAGATATAAACAACTATTGGAGGATAGATGGGCTAGTGAGAGTGTAGGCAATGGGGTCGAAAATGTATGGGGTAGATTTAAAAATGTAGTGTTAGAGTGTTCAGCAGAAGTTTGTGGTTACAGGCGAGTGGGTGCGGGAGGGAAGAGGAGCGATTGGTGGAATGATGATGTAAAGAGAGTAGTAAGGGAGAAAAAGTTAGCATATGAGAGGTTTTTACAAAGTAGAAGTGATGCAAGGAGGGAAGAGTATATGGAGAGAAAAAGAGAGGTTAAAGAGTGGTGAAGCAATGTAAAAGAGAGCAGATGAGAGAGTGGGTGAGATGTTATCAGCAAATTTTGTTGAAAATAAGAAAAGTTTTGGAATGAGATTAATAAGTTGAGGAAGCCTAGAGAACAAATGGATTTGACAGTTAAAAATAGGAGAGGAGAGTTATTAAATGGAGAGTTAGAGGTATCGGGAAGATGGAGAGAATATTTTGAGGATTTGTTAAATGTTGATGAAGACAGGGAAGCTGTGATTTCGTGTGTAGGGCAAGGAGGAATAACATCTTGTAGGAGTGTGGAAGAGCCAGTTGTGGGTGTAGGGAAGTTCGTGAGGCAGTGGGTAGAATGAAAGGGTAAGGCAGCTGGGATTGATGGGATAAAGATAGAAATGTTAAAAGCAGGTGGGGATATAATTTTGGAGTGGTTGGTGCTATTATTTAATAAATGTATGGAAGAGGGTAAGGTACCTAGGGATTGGCAGAGAGCGTGTATTGTTCCTTTGTATAAAGGCAAAGGGGACAAAAGAGAGTGCAAAAATTATAGGGGAATAAGTCTGTTGAGTGTACCTGGTAAAGTGTATGGTAGAGTTATTATTGAAAGAATTAAGAGTAAAACAGAAAGCAGGATAGCAGATGAACAAGGGGGCTTTAGGAAAGGTAGGGGTGTGTAGACCAAGTGTTTACAGTGAAACATATAGGTGAACAGTATTTGGATAAGGGTAAAGATGTTTTGTGGCATTTATGGATTTGGAAAAGGCGTATGATAGGGTAGATAGGGGGCAATGTGGCAGATGTTGCAGGTGTATGGAATAGGAGGAAGGTTACTGAAAGCAGTGAAGAGTTTTTATGAGGATAGTGAGGCTCAGGTTAGAGTGTGTAGGAGAGAAGGGACTATTTCCCAGTAAAAGTGGGCCTTAGACAAGGATGTGTGATGTCACCGTGGTTGTTCAATATATTTATAGATGGGGTTGTAAGAGAAGTGAATGCGAGGGTCTTGGCAAGAGGTGTTGGGCTAAAAGATAAAGAAGCAAATACAAAGTGGGAGTTGTCACAGTTGCTTTTTGCTGATGACACTGTGCTTTGGGAGATTCTGAAGAGAAGCTGCAGAGGTTGGTGGATGAATTTGGTAGGGTGTGTAAAAGAAGAAAACTGAAAGTGAATATAGGAAAGAGTATGGTGATGAGGATAACAAAAGAATAGGTGACGAAAGATTGGATATCAGATTGGAGGGAGAGAGTATGGAGGAGGTGAATGTATTCAGATATTTGGGAGTGGACATGTCGGCGGATGGGTCTATGAAGGATGAGGTGAATCATAGAATTGATGAGGGGAAAGGGTGAGTGGAGCACTTCGAGTCTGTGGAGACAAAGAACCTTGTCCATGGAAGTAAAGAGGAATGTATGAGAGTATAGTTATACCAACGCTCTTATATGGGTGTGAAGCATGGGTGATGAATGTTGCAACGAGGAGAAGGCTGAGGCAGTGGAGATGTCATGTCTGAGGTCAATGTGTGGTGTGAATATAATGCAGAGAATTCGGAGTTTGGAAATTAGGAGGAGGTGCGGATTACCAAAACGATTGTCCAGAGAGCTGAGGAGGGTTGTTGAGGTGGTTTGGACATGTAGAGAGAATGGAACGAGACAGAGTGACTTCGAGAGTGTATAAATCTGTAGTGGAGGGAAGGCGGGGTAGGGGTCGGCCTAGGAAAGGTTGGAGGAGGGGGTAAAGGAAGTTTTGTGTGCGAGGGCTTGGACTTCCAGCAAGCATGTGTGAGCGTATTTGATAGGAGTGAATGGAGGCATATGGTTTTTAATACTTGACGTGCTGTTGGAGTGTGAGCAAAGTAACATTTATGAAGGGATTCAGGGAAACCGGCAGGCCGGACTTGAGTTCTGGAGATGGGAAGTACAGTGCCGGCACTCTAAAGGAGGGTGTTAATGTTGCAGTTTTATAACTGTAGTGTAAAGCACCCTTCTGGCAAGACAGTGATGGAGTGAATGATGATGAAAGTTTTTCTTTCGGGCCACCCTGCCTTGGTGGGAATCGGCCGATGTGTTAATAAAAAAAATATATATATATATATATATATATATATCCCAATAGTATATTATTAGCATGTTAATATTCGTTTAATTTTCTTTGTGCATTTTTTTTAACCTGAAATAGCAAAACTGCCCGTCTGTCCATTTCAGCAGTGACCCTTAAGGCATCTATCAGATGGCCAGTCCAGAGGTAGAGGTGGTGGTGGTAGAGGTGAGGTAGAGGTAGAGGTGGTGGTTGTAGTTGTGGTGGTGGTAGAGATAGAGGTGGTGGTTGTGGTTGTGGTGGTGGTAGAGGTAGAGGTGGTGGTTGTGGTTGTGGTGGTGGTAGAGGTAGAGGTGGTGGTTGTGGTGGTGGTAGAGGTAGAGGTGGTGGTTGTGGTGGTGGTAGAGGTAGAGGTGGCTTTTGTGGTGGTGGTAGAGGTAGAGGTGGTGGTTGTGGTGGTGGTAGAGGTAGAGGTGGTGGTTGTGGTGGTGGTAGAGGTGGTGGTTGTGGTAGAGGTGGTGGTTGTGGTAGAGGTAGAGGTGGTGGTTGTGGTGGTGGTAGAGGTGGTGATTGTTGTTGTGGTAGAGGTAGAGGTGGTGGTTGTTGTTGTGGTGGTGGTTGTTGTTGTAGTGGTGGTGGTTGTTGTTGTAGTGGTGGTGGTTGTGGTTGTTGTGGTGGTGGTTGTGGTTGTTGTGGTGGTGGTTGTGGTTGTTGTAGTGGTGGTTGTGGTTGTTGTTGTGGTGGTTGTGGTGGTTGTTGTGGTTGTTGTTCAATAATAATAGAAAATGTATCTAAAACAATTTATTTCACAGAACACCTTGATTAGTGGAATATTATATCACATTACATATACTATTCAAAACTTCCAGTATTCTGTAATACATTATATAGAGTGAGACTCGCACATTCACCTAACTCCACCATCAAAATTATGCTTAACCTAAGTATATATGTCTGACGAATGACAATTATGGACTTGTGACATTTCCCTTCTCAATATATTCACATTTTAAATTACTTTTCAAGGTATTATTATATTAGATATAATATCCGAAGGGTAATTAATTTATATCTGCATTCATAGATCTTTTATATAGAAGGATACACGGAGAATACCGGCAATTAATTTGGCCAAGCAATCACAATTATCGTTACAAGCAGCGTTCATTCATTTATTAAAATAGCCTTAGATCGCCTGTTTACTGTGAGTTGCCTAGAAGAGAGTATAGTAACGTTGATCTACAATAAAACATAAGAACATAAGAATGGAGGAACACTGCAGAAGGCATACTGGCCCATACAAGGCAGGTCCTTATCAAAACCACCACTACCTAAGAATTTATTACAGTACTCACGACACCAATCAAACCCAGCCCCTCCCACTCATATATTTGTCCAATTTCTTTTTAAAGCCACATAAGGTCCTAGCCTCTATCACAGTACTCGGAAGATTGTTCCACGCATCTACAACTCTGTTCGAAAACCAGTACTTGCCTATGTTCTTTCTAAATCTAAATTTATCTAATTAATGTTAACGTATCTAAAATATATTTAGTTGGGTTAGGCTAAATTAAATTGCGCTTGTTGTAATAAGGTTAGGTAGGTTTTCAAAGTTTCTCTTGGTACAAAATTATAAAGTTTTACATTAACATAAATGAAAAAAATATATCTTTAAACGTATAAGAGAAAATTTTAGAAAGGACTTAATTTTAGATGAGTTCTTGCTAATTGACCAGTTTACCTAATCGGCAGACATATATGTCGTGCCGATTAGTAAAACTGGTCAATTAGCAAGAACTCATCTAAAATTAAGTCCTTTCTAAAAAATTTATACGTTTTAAGATATATTTTTTCATTTATGTTAATGTAAGAATTTATAATTTTGTACCAAGAGAAACTTTAAAACCTACCTAACCTTATTACAACAAGCGCTTAATTTAGTACCCAACTAAATATATTTTAGATGCGTTAACATTAATTTAATAATAAACAAACACAATGAAATATATTTTTTCGTTATGTTCAGAATGATTTTGGCGAAATTATTGCATACACAAATTTTCACTTGTCTTATATGGCAAGGTGAGCGTTGCATATTTATATGCAAAATATATATATATATATATATATATATATATATATATATATATATATATATATATATATATATATATATATATATAAATCGTGCCGAATAGGTAAAACTTGCGATTTTACTTAAATAGCAACGCTCTTCTTGCCGAATAAGGCAAACTAAAATTTGTGTATGCACTAATTTCGCCAAAACCATTCTGAACCTAACGAAATAAACATATTTAATTGTATTTGTTTATTATTAAATTATTGTCAACTTACCTAAAATATATTTAGTTGGATTAGGCTAAATTAAATTGTTTTTATAATAAGGTTAGGTAAATTTTCTAAGCTTTTTTTGATACAAAATTATTAATTTTTACATTAACATAAATTATAAAAAAATATATCTTAAAACGTATAAGAATTTTTTTTAGAAAGGACTTAATTTTAAACGAGTTCTTGGTAATTGACCAGTTTTACCTATTCGGCACAACATTATATATAAATTACATGCATATATGTGTATATGTAGGTATATATGCATATATGAAGGCAGTGGAGATGTCATGTCTGAGGTCAATGTGTTGTGTGAATATAATGCAGAGAATTCGTAGTTTGGAAATTAGGAGGAGGTGCGGGATTACCAAAACTATTATCCAGATAGCTGAGGAGGGGTTGTTGAGGTGGTTCGGACATGTAGAGAGAATGGAACGAAACAGAATGACCTCGAGAGTGTATAAATCTGTAGTGGAGGGAAGGCGGGGTAGGGGTCGGCCTAGGAAAGGTTGGAGGGGGTAAAATAGGTTTTGTGTGCGAGGGGCTTGGACTTCCAGCAAGCATGCGTTTGCGTATTTGATAGGAGTGAATGGAGACAAATGGTTTTTAATACATGACGTGCTGTTGGAGTGTGAGCAAAGTAACTTTTATGAAGGGATTCAGGGAAACCGGCAGGCCGGATTTGAGTTGTGGAGATGGGAAGTACAGTGCTGGCACTCTGAAGGAGGGGTGTTAACGTTGCAGTTTTATAACTGTAGTGTAAAGCACCCCTCTGGCTAGACAGTGATGGAGTGAATGATGATGAAAGTTTTTCTTTTTCGGGCCACCCTGCCTTGGTGGGAATCGGCCGATGTGTTAATAAAAAAAAAATTATGCATATACATTTAAATGTACAAGTATATATTTGTATGTGTATATACATACATACATGTATGTATAAATGCAGACAGATCGCCGAAAATTTGAGGCTAACAAAGTCAACTTTTGGGCAGATTCTGAAGAGAACTGACGACACGAGTGACTGTGGAGAACCGTGTCAAGGAAAAGGTGCAAGAATATGCAAGACAACACCTCACAATGACAAGATTATCAAAAGAAATAGTGAAAGATCCCAAGAAAACCAGCAAAAACTACAAAGAGATTTGGTTTCAGCTGGCGTAAACGTTGTTTTTTTTTTTTAAACTGTTCGAGGAAGGCTCCTTGAATATGGCGAAACTGCCAGAAAGCTGGTAAAGAAACAATTATTGACTGTTATGAAGAAACACAGTTGCTGGGGTTATTCGATTATAAGGGTGGACGACAGATGAACAGAGAAATGTTATATTTTCAGATGAGGTGCATTTTGGAGTACATATATACAGATCAATGGTAGTGAGATGGAGCAAGGGCGAGCCTCTAAGGAAGGGACACATTCAACAAGATCCAAAACACCCGCCTAATATAATGTTTTGGGATAGTTTTACTGCTAAAGGCCCATGACTGATTATTTTTGTTGAGGAAACGATGTGCAGTGACACACAACGGAATTCTGGCAACTCATTTACTTCATATTTTATTAAGAGAGACTTTCTTGATGGAAAAGGCATTTTCCAGCAGGATATTGGTCACTGCCTCACTTATAGAAAAATGCTGAGATTTTTCCAAAGAGTGTGGGCTGGGCGTTCTAAATTGGCCTAGAAACTCTCCAGACTTCAACCCAATTGAGACTATGGGCAATAACCAAACGTAGGACGGAGAAACAGGACTGTTCAACTGTGGAGAAGCTAATTATTATTATTAGGATCTGATACCACGACGAAGAACTTGCCAAACTGAGATCAACATTGGTCGATTTCATGCCAAAGGGTGTAGCAGTGCTTAACGCCTTGGCATAAAAAGGGTACTTATATCTCTTACTAACTATACCTGTCATATCATTGCTGTGCATTTTTCTAATAAACATTAATTTTCCAAATAAATGTCTTAGTTCATCATTGTCGCAATTATTATGCACATACATATACATACATACATACATATATATATATATATATATATATATATATATATATATATATATATATATATATATATATATATATATATATATTTATTTATTTATTTTCAACAAGTCGGCAGTCTCCCACCGAGGCAGGGTGACCCAAAAAGAAAGAAAATCCCAAAAGAAAAAACTTTCATCATCATTCAACACTTGCACCACACTCATACATAATCACTGTCTTTGCAGAGGAGCTCAGATACGACAGCTGAGAATTGTCCCTCCCAGCTGTCACTATCTCAGACCCCTCCTTTAAAGTGCAGGCATTGTACTTCCCATTTCCAGGACTCAAGTCCAACTAAATCAATTAACTGGTTTCCCTGAATCCCTTCACAAAATGTTACACTGCTCACACTCCAATAGATCGTCATGTCCCAAAAACCATTCGTCTCCATTCACTCCTATCTAACACGCTCACACATGCTTGCTGGAAGTCCAAGCCCCTCGCTCACAAAACCTCCTTTACCCCTTCCCTCCAACCTTTTCTAGGACGACCCTACCCCCTTCCTTCCCTACAGATTTATACGCTCTCCAAGTCATTCTACTTTGATCCATTCTCTCTAAATGACCAAACCACCTCAACAACCCCTCTTCAGCCCTATGACAAATACTTTTAGTAACTCCACACCTTCTCCTAATTTCCACATTCCGAATTTTCTGCATAATATTTACACCACACATTGCCCTTAGACAGGACATCTCCACTGCCTCCAGCCTCCTCCTCGCTGCAGCATTTGCAACCCATGCTTCACACCCATATAAGAGTGTTGGTACCACTATAATTTCGTACATTCCCTTCTTTGCCTCCATGTATAACGTTTTTTGTCTCCACATATACCTCAATGCACCACTCACCTTTTTTCCTTCATCAATTTATGGTTAACTTCATCCTTCATAAACCCATCCGCTGACACGTCAACTCCCAAATATCTGAAAACATTTACTTCTTCCATAATCCTCTCTCCAATGTGATATCCAATTTTTCTTTATTTAAATCGTTTGATACCCTCATCACCTTACTCTTATCTATGTTCACTTTTAAGTTTCTACCTTTACACTCTCTCCCAAACTCGTCCACTAACCTTTGCAACTTTTCTTTGGAATCTCCCATAAGTCAGTATCATCAGCAAAAAGTAACTGTGTCAACTCCCATTTTGCATTTAATTCTCCATAATTTAATCCACCCTCTCCCCAACACCCTAGCATTTACTTCTTTTACAACCCCATCTATAAATATATTAAACAACCATGGTGATATTACACATCCCTGTCTAAGACCTACTTTACCGGGAAGTAATCTCCTCTCTCCTACACACCCTAACCTGAGCCTCACTATCCTCATAAAAACTCTTTACAGCCTTCAGTAACTTACTACCTATTCCATACACTTGCAACATTTGCCACATTGCTCCCCTATCCACTATCATATGCCTTTTCTAAATCCATAAATGCAATAAAAACTTCTCTACCTTTATCTAAATACTGTTCACATATATGCTTCACTGTAAACACTTGATCTACACATCCCCTACCCACTGAAAAGGCTCCTTGCTCATCTGCAATCCTACTCTCTGTCTTACCTCTAATTCTTTCAATAATAACCCTGCCATACACTTTACCTGGTATACTCAGTAAACTTATTCCCCTATAATTTTTACACTCTCTTTTTTCCCCCTTCCTTTTATATAAAGGAACTATACATGCTCTCTGCCAATCCCTAGGTACCTTCCCCTCTTTCATACATTTATTAAACAAAAATACCAACCACTCCAGCACTATATCCTCCCCTGCTTTTAACATTTCTGTCATGATCCCGTCAGTTCCAGCTGCTTTACCCCCTTTCATTCTACGTAATGCCTCACGCACCTCCCCCACACTCACATCCTGCTCTTCTTCACTCCTAAACGATGTTGTACCTCCCTGGCCAGTACATGAAATTACCGCCTCCTTTTTTCATCAACATTTAAAGTTCCTCAAAATATTCCCGCCATCTACCCAATACCTCCAGCTCTCCATGTACTAACTCCCCTACTCTGTTTTTAACTGACAAATCCATTTGTTCCCTAGGTTTTCTTACCTTGTTTATCTCACTCCAAAATTTTTTCTTGTTTTCAGCAAAATTTCTTGACAGAGCCTCTCCCATTCTTTCATCCGCTCTTCTTTTGCACTCTCTCACCTCTCTCTTCACCTTTCTTTTACTCTTCATATACTCTGCTCTTCTATTAACACTTCTGTTTTGTAAAAACCTCTCATAACTACCTTTTTCTTTTATCACACCTTTACTTCTTCATTCCACCACTCACTCCTCTTTCTTCCTGCACCCACCTTCCTATAGCCACAAACTTCTGCCCTACATTCTAATACTGCATTTTTAAAACTATCCCAACTCTCTTCAATCCCCCCACTACTCATACTTGCACTAGCCCACCTTTCTGGCAATAGTTGCTTATATCTCACCCTAACTTCCTCCTCCCTTAGTTTATACACTTTTACCTCTCTCTTACTTGCTGTTGCCATTTTCTTTTTGTCCCATCTACCTTTTACTCTAACTGTAGCTACAACCAAATAATGATCTGATATATCTGTTGCCCCTCTATAAACATGTACATCCTGAAGCCTACCCATCAACCTTTTATCCGCCAATACATAATCCAACAAACTACTTTCCTTACGTGCTATATCATACCTTGTATATTTATTTATCCTCTTTTCATAAAGTATGTATTACTTATTACCAAACCTCTTTCCACACAGCTCAATTAATGGTTCCCCATTTACATTTACCCCTGGCACCCCAAATTTACCTACTCCCTCCACAACATTTTTACCCACTTTAGCATTAAGATCCCCAACCACAATTACTCTCTCACTTGGTTCAAAACTCCCACACACTCACTCAACATTTCCCAAAATCTCTCTCTCCTCTACACTTCTCTCTTCTCCAGGTGCATAAACACTTACTATAACCCACTTTTCACATCCAACCTTTATTTTACTCCAATAATCCTTGAATTTATACATTTATATTCCTTCTTTACCTGTCATAACTGATTATTCAACATTATTGCCACTCCTTCTTTAGCTCTAACTCTATTTGAAACCCTGACCTAATCCCATTTATTTCTCGCCACTGAAACTCTCCTACCCCCTTCAGCTTTTTCTCACTTAAAGCCAGGACATCCAGCTTCTTTTCATTCATAACATCTACAATCATCTCTTTCTTATCATTCGCACAACATCCACGCACATTCAAACATCCCACTTTGACGGTTTTCTTCTTTTCTTTTAGTAAGCTATACAGGAAAAGGGTTACTAGCCCATTGTTCCTGGCATTTTAGTTGACTTTTACAACACGCATGGTTTACGGAGGAAAGATTCTTATTCCACTTCCCTATGGATATGAAAGGAAAAGCAATAAGAACAAGAACTATTAAGATAAAATCAAAGAAAACTCAGATGAGTGTGTATACATAAACGTGTACATGTTTGTGTAGTGTGACCTAAGTATAAGTAGAAGTAACAAGACGTACCTGAAATCTTGCATGTTTATGAGATAGAAAAAAGACACCAGCAATCCTACCATCATGTAAAACAGTTTCAGGTTTCTGTTTCACAGTCACCTGGCAGGATGGTAGTACCTCCTGGGTGGTTGCTGTCTACCAACCTACTACTACATATATATATATATATATATATATATATATATATATATATATATATATATATATATATATATATATATATATATATATATATATATATATATATATATATATATATATTATATATATATATATATATATATATATACGTGCCGATTAGGTAAAACTGGTCAATTAGCAAGAACTAATTTGAAATTAAGTCCTTTCTAAAATTTTCTCTTATACGTTTAAAGATATATTATTTTCATTTATGTTAATGTAAAAATTTATAATTTTGTACCAAGAGAAACTTTGAAAACCTACCTAACCTTATTATAACAAGCGCAATTTAATTTAGCCTAACCCAACTAAATATACTTTAGATACGTTAACATTAATTTAATAATAAACAAACACAATGCAATCTATTTTTTTCGTTAGGTTCAGAATGATTTTTGCGAAATTATTGCAAACACAAATTTTCGCTTGCCTTATTCAGCAAGAAGAGCGTTGCTATTTAAGGCAAAATTTTACCTATTTGGCACGAGATACAGATAGAGACAAGAGATACAGACAGAGACAAGAGACAAGAGACAAGAGACAAGAGACAAGAGACAAGAGACAAGAGACAAGAGACAAGAGACAAGAGACAAGAGACAAGAGACAAAAGCCAGAGATAAGAGACAGACAGACGGACACAGACGGACGGACACAGACGGACGGACACAGACGGACGGACACAGACGGACGGACACAGACGGACGGACACAGACGGACGGACACAGACGGACGGACACAGACGGACGGACACAGACGGACGGACACAGACGGACGGACACAGACGGACGGACACAGACGGACGGACACAGACGGACGGACACAGACGGACGGACACAGACGGACGGACACAGACGGACGGACACAGACGGACGGACACAGACGGACGGACACAGACGGACGGACACGAACGGACGGACACAGACGGACGGACACAGACGGACGGACACAGACGACGGACACAGACGACGGACACAGACGGACGACACAGACGGACGGACACAGACGACGGACACAGACGGACGGACACAGACGGACGGACACAGACGGACGGACACAGACGGACGGACACAGACGGACGGACACAGACAGACGGACACAGACAGACGGACACAGACAGACGGACACAGCGGACAGACAGACGACAGACAGACGGACACAGACAGACGGACACAGACAGACGGACACAGACAGAACAGGACACAGACAGACGGACACAGACAGACGGACACAGACAGACGGACACAGACAGACGGACACAGACAGACGGACACAGACAGACGGACACAGACAGACGGACACAGACAGGCGGACACAGACAGACGGACACAGACAGACGGACACAGACAGACGGACACAGACAGACGGACACGACAGACGGACACAGACAGACGGACACAGACAGACGGACACAGACAGACGGACACAGACAGACGGACACAGACAGACGGACACAGACAGACGGACACAGACAGACGGACACAACAGACGGACACAGACAGACGGACACAGACAGACGGACACAGACAGACGGACACAGACAGACGGACACAGACGAAAAAACGGACACAGACAGACGGACACAACAGACGGACAGACAGACGGACACGACAGACGGACACAGACAGACGGACACAGACAGACGGAAAAACCACAGACAGACGGACACAGACAGACGGACACAGACAGACGATCCCCGCAACGAGACGCAGAAATATATACCTATGCTGTTTACCTCACACAAAGTTTCACGACTTACTGTTCTTGAATTCTTCATTAGGATCCGCTTCCTCGTCATCTTCACCTTCGTCGTAGATGTCCTGAGATGACGAGAGACGTGGCAAGGACAAAACGATTACGATGATCGTGGTCACTGCGGCGAGGCTGACGCAGTGTACGTAAGTTACAGGTCGTACCATCTTCTGCGACAGCACTTGACTCATAACAACTCGTAAATCACTCTTCCGATGCTCCAGTTGACTGGAGAATTTTTTCTTTTCGTACACAATGTATAATCTTAATTGATAATTAAGGGGAAACTAACTGAAAATAATGTTTCTATTTAGATGAAACATATTCAATAACTTATGGGTAAAAGTTTGTTACCAAACATTGCTTTCATGAAACATCACTGTAGATAAAACTGCAAAAATGCTAAAAAATAAAAAAATAATCCCGTAAATCAAGGCTGTCTTCATAAACAAATAAGAAAATGTAAATATAACTTCCACTTTAAGGGTATTATTGCGTATAGTGTTGGTAGCAGTGGGAGCTAAGGCAAGGCAACACGCTGGAGTGGTGGCACACACACCCTACCAGACCAGAGCGAAAACTGAGAGTATTAACAATTGTTGGTCTCTCACTTGCACCGCTCACCCAACTTACATCATACGCATGCGCATTCTTCGTGCTTATTAGTCTTGATGTCAAACACCTTCATTTGTTGCTCAGATAGTGAGAAATACACACTACTTTTAACACTATTGAGCTTGTAGCCTGTGATGGTTATTCTACTTGACACTAACTGTAAGACACTGCCTTATCTAGAGTGTATTACCACTCCAATAACCCCCACGATAACACCTACCTGGAGTTAACTAGGTCGGTCCGAGGGTCAACGCTCCCACTGCACAGTCCTCAACCAGGTTTCCCGATGGAATCAGGTCCTGATCAACAAGGCCTTTCCTGGTTGACTGGTAATCGAACCTAATACCTTCCATATGGGATCTCATTATTTTAGTAAAGTTCGATATCTTCAAAGAAGGAATAGTCGTTATAATACAAGCTGGATCCTCATCCTTCACTGAAAGGTTAGCAGGAAAACTTCCCTGCTTACCTTTAAGTTATGATGGAAGTTATTACCTGTCCTGACATCCATTAGCGGGCTCCAGGACGATGATATTGGGTATACAACCTATATTTCACCTAACTTACAATACAAAAGAACATAAGAATGTAGGAACTCTGCAGCAGGCCTGTTGGCCCATACAAGGCATGTCCTTCACAATCCATCATCCCACTAATAGAATATTTGCTCAACCCAATTTTCAATGTTCCCCAACAAATAAGCTTTGATAATTTGATTTACTCATATACAAGTCCCACTCAAATCCAACCCCTCTCACTCATGAATTTATCCAACTTAAATTTGAAACTACCCAAGGTCCTAGCTTTAATAACCCTACTAGGCAGACTGTTCCACTCATCAACTACCCTATTTAGAAACCAATATTTTCCTATATCCTTTCTATATCTAAACTTATCTATTTTGAATCAGTTATTGCGGGTTCTCTCTTGGAGAGATATCCTCAAAACCTTATTTATATCCCCTTTGTTAATACCCATTTTCCACTTGTATACCTCGATCATATCTCCCATCATTCTTTGCCTTACAAGTGAATGTAATTTAAGGGTCTTCTATCTTTCTTCATATGGAAGATTTCAAATGTTATGTATTAATTATTCTACGCTGAATGTTTTCTAACAAATTTATATCCATTCTGTAATATGGAGACCAGAACTGAGCTGCGTAATCTAGGCGAGGCCTTACTAATTATGTATAAACCTGTAGTATAACCTCTGGATTTGTGCTGCTTACATTTCTTGATATAAATCTCAGTAATCTGTTTGCCTTATTACGTACGCTTAGACACTGCTGTCTTGGTTTAAGGTTGCTGTTTACCATAACCCCCAAGTCCTTTTCGCAATCTGTATGGCTAAGTTCTACGTTATTTAACTTATGAGTGCTAGGGTTATGGACACTCCCAAGCTTCAGAACCTTGCACTTATCTACATTGAACTGCATCTGCCACTTTTCTGACCACGAATTGAGTTTGTCTAAATCCTCCTGAAGTTCCCTGACATCTATGTTTGAATCAATTATCCTACCTATCTTCGTGGAATGGCGAATTTGCTCATATCATTAGTAATTCCCTCATCAAGGTCATTGATATATATTATAAGCAACAATTGGAACGCCACTTGTTACAGATCCCCACTCGGATTTAACCCCATTTATGCACACTCTCTGCTTCCTATTGGTGAGCCATGACTCGATCCATGACAGCACCTTTCCCCCAATGCCATGAGCTGCCACTTTCTTTAACAGTCTCTGAAGCGGTACCCTACCAAAAGCCTTACTAAAATCTAAATAAACAATATCGAATTTTTTATCGTGATCAACAGCCTCAAAAGCTTTACTGAAGAAGGTTAATAAATTAGATAGGCAGGAACGGCCCCTCGTGAATCCATGCTGAGTATCATTTATCAAATTATAGTTATGTAGATAGCTATAATTGACTAGTAATTTGCCTACAATTGAGGTCAGGTTTATTGAGCTTTAATTTGACGGTAGTGAATTGTCCCCTGCTTTAAAAATAGTAATTACATTAGCCATCTTTCACATATCAGACACTACACCTGTTTGAAGAGATAAATTAAAAATATTAGTTAATGGTTTCCAGAGTTCCATTTTGCATTCCTTAAAAACCCTTGCAAAAAGCTCATCAGGACCCGGCAATTTATTTTGTTTCAGTCGGTCTACTTGTTTCATAACCATTTCGCTAGTGACTGTGATATTATATAATTTATCTTCTTCAGGGCCACTATAACAATTAATTACTGGAATATTATTATTGTCTTCCTGTGTGAAAATCAAGAGAAAATAATTATTAAAAATAGAGCACATATCATTCTCCATGTCAGTAAGATGCCCAGAGTTATTTTTAAGGGGACCTATATCATCTCTAACTTTTGTTCTATAAACCAGGAAAAAACTTTTTGGTTAGTTTTTGAATCCCTAGCAGCTTTAATTTCAAAGTCCCGTTTAGCTTTTCTTATCCCCTTTTTAACGTCCCTCTTAATGTCAGTATAGTGATTTATAAGGTGACCCGCACCTCTTTTGATGCGCCTATAAATTCCTTTCTTCTACCCTGAAAGATACTTGAGCCTATTATTCATCCATTTTGGGTCATTTCTACGTGATCAAATTTCTTTATACAGGATAAATGTTCTTTGGGCAGCATGTATAGTGTTAAAAAAGCTGTCATATTGATACTCCAGTCCACAGATGATAAGTGTTCTCTAAGCCCATTGTAATCTGCTACCGAAAATCTGGGACCGTTACAGAATTGTCCCTACTATCATACTTGTGGTCGCTTGTGTCGAGTTCCTTTGTAATTTCTAAATTATTAACTAGGGTTTCCTTGTTTGCCAGAACAAAGTCAAGTAGGCTATTTTCCCTTGTAGGTTCTGTCACAAACTGCTTCAAAATACAATCCTGAACTACTTCTAAAAAGTCGTTAGATTCTAAATTCCCTGTCAAGAAATTCCAGTCAATCTGACTAAAGTTAAAGTCCCCTAAAATTACTACGTTATCGTGCCTTGTGGCCTTAACAATTTCCTCCCATAGTAGTCTCCCTTGGTCCCTATCTAAGTTTGGGGGACGGTATATCACTCCTAAAATAAATTTTTCATGCCCCTCTGAAAATTCTATCCAGACAGAATTTGTATGTGTTATTTCAGACTTTATACCCGTTTTTATGCAACAGTTGAAGCGATCTCGGACATACAGTGCCACCTCACCCCCCTTCTCGATACTTCTGTCTACTTGGAATAATTTAAAACCCTGAATGTGATATTCAGCAGGCGTGTCCCGATTTTTCGAATTAAACCACGTCTCAGTTATGGCAAATACATCAAGGTTACCTGCACTAGCAACTAATCTCAACTCGTCCATCTTATTCCCAGCACTACGACAATTACTATAATATATATTTAAAGACCCTCCTTTCTCTTTATCCTTCCTGTTCATTTCTGCTTTTCCACTATACCTATTACTGTCCTTGTCATCTAGTGCCACTGGCTTTCCAGTATCCACCTTATTCTGCCTATTACTAGTTCCCCTAGAACTCATAATATTACTACACTTGGACTTCACTGTTTTTCCCCCAAAACCCATACCACTAACTTTTTCTAGTTTAAATCCCTAACAGCTCCCTCCACTGCAGTTGCGAGTGCCTCCACCCCAGACCTAGATAAGTGAACCCCATCCCTGGCATACATGTCATTTCTGCCATAGAAGAGGTCCCAGTTGTTAATGAATGTTACTGCATTTTCCTTACAGTATTTGTCCAGCCAGCAATTGACACCAATTGCCCTGGACAACCATTCATTTCCAACACCTTTCCTTGGCAAAATACCCCATATGACAGGGTTCCCACCCTTCTTCCTAATTATGTCTATTGCTATTGTCTTCACTCCTACGTCTGCCAATATCGTTGCCTCCAGCACTGAGACAGATAATAGGATTGCTCCCATTATCTCTCATGATGTAATCCAGATGGCTAACAATATCCTCCATCCCAGCCCCAGGAAAGCAAACACTCAGTCTCCTACTTCCATCTTTCAAGCAGAAGGCACTATCCATGTACCTAATCTGACTATCCCCAACAACAACAATGTTCTTACCTTCCTTGGTGTCGTTCATGGTGATGTTCTTAGTAGTCGACTCACATTCATCGGGTAACACGGAGAATGTGTTCGATGTTTCCACAACAGTCTCCTTGATCTTCGTTGTTTCTACCTATCCACCCGTCCATGCATACTAGCCACTGTTCAGGTTCCTTTCTTGGCTTGAGGATTCTCAACAGGAGGATTACTACGAATCCTCTTGTTTTCCTCAGTCAGTCGCTGTATCTCAAGCTTAGCTACCCTCAGTTCTTCCTTCAGCTGCTGGTAGAGTAGCTCAAGAGAGGACATCTTGTTCAGATTCACAGAGCACACAAGACACATATGAATGGTTGTCCAGGGCAATTGGTGTCAATTGCTGGTTGGACAAATACTGTAAGGAAAATGCAGTAACATTCATTGACAACTAGTTCAGGTCACCACAGTTAAGTTCAGGTCACCACTGAGTTAAGTTCAGGTCACTCTGCAGTTGTTTATTTGATTTTTTTCATTGTGCTCTCTGTCTCTCTCTCTCTCTCTCTCTCTCTCTCTCTCTCTCTCTCTCTCTCTCTCTCTCTCTCTCTCTCTCTCTCACTCACACAGTGAAGAGGCGGGGCCAAGAGCTGTGACTTGACCCGTGAAACCATAACTAGGTGAGTACACACACACACACGCACACAAGTATTTCTTCAGTCACAGAGTGGTCGGGAAGTGTATTTCGCCTGCTCTTGCGAATTCCTAGCATTGTAAAAATATCTAGTTGTGTCGATGCATGCAGGGGATGAGATGAAAAGCTGTAAGCCTTCCTGCCTGAAAGCTGGCTGCCTTGGAATAACGTCTAGCGAAAGCTGGATGCTAAGGTATTGGACCAGTGTGGTACGGTCGGTAAAGCACTGCGTACCTTGTCATGAGGTTCGTAGGTTCGAGACTCCGTCGGCCAGAGATCAGTGTTTATATATATATATATATATATATATATATATATATATATATATATATATATATATATATATATATATATATATATATATGCAAGACAACCAATATGAAAAATAGAAGAATTCCAAGCGCTTTCGTGACTACTCACATTATCAAGGAACTATAAAAGGAAACATGACAAGAAGGCTTATAAAGAGGCAGAATACACCTCACAGTCACATCACACTAACAAAGACAACACCTCACAGTAGCGTAACATCGCACGACTCTGTGAAGAGGAACATAAGAAAGGACCTGAAACTCTTCCCAAGAATTAAGATTAGTCCAATTTATCATTAAATTCTTCCCAAATTTTATTAATTATAAATGAATCCAATTTATATAAACCAAAAGAAATATTCATATTATTTTCAAAACTGCTTTTAATGAAACATGATTCTATTATATTCCTCTCAACCATAGACTTGCTTGATACAACCTTCTCAGCATTTTGAAAATCAATTGGATGGTTAAAGTCTCTCACATGAATAAATAGAGCATTAGAATCTTGTCCAGTTCTAATATAGCATTAGAACTGGACAAGATTCTAATGCTCTACTAGTCTGTTTCCTTGTGATTAAAATACTTAAAATCTCCAGTTTTGCATTGCTCATGTAAAACCTTCTGTCACCTCCACTACTGCATCCAGTATCGCTATTTTGTTGTCATTGTACTCATCTCTTAATCTCCTGCTGTCCAGTGCAGGGTTGTACATCATTGTGTAGTACTTCTGTTCTTCCTCATAATTTGATATCGAGCTGGAAAGAATACATCTAATATCATCTTCATGATCTTTGTTTCTGTGAGTGCTATAATGTCTCATGGATGCTTCCCCTATATGTTCGTTCCATTCATCTCTTTTATTTGTTATTCCATCTGTTTTTGTGTGCTATACTTTTAGTTTCCTTTATCGTACTGTGATCCGGTTCTCGGTTTCCTAATTCCTTGTTCCTTGCACATGACTGATGGGGTGAAGGCGAGGGCTGGTTGGAGTGGGTTTCCTGCACTGGAAGGGGTCAAGGATCATGCATGTAGAAAAAGGTTAAAGGTGAGGTAGGGGTGTATTGGCAAGTGAGGAATCGAGGTTAGGGTTATGGTCAGTTGAGAGGAAGTTTTTTGCATTGGGAGGTGCGAGGTGTGTGTGTGTGTGTGTGTGTGTGTTGTGTGTGTGTGTGTGTGTGTGTGTGTGTGTGTGTGTATGCATGCATGCAAGTGAGTGCCTACGAGGGTGTGAGTGGGCAAGCGTTGGTATGGGCGTGTGTTGGTATGGGCGTGTTTCATCTACTTTCTAAGTGCGGATCAGTCATGAGCCTCGCTAACATTCTGAGTTGGGAACAGTCGTGAGTCTTACTAACTTTTGTAGTGGGTGACTGTCGTCAGCATAGCGTCTTCCCTTACCTCATGTATATTGGAATAATAATAATAAAAACTTTTATTTCCTCAACGTATGTTACAACTAACTGAAATCAAGTAGACATTATTGTCATACCTTACAGAAAACCCCTGGTTATACAGAGCATTTCAGCCATCCTAAATTAATCTTGTCCTCCAGGATGCGACCACAAAAACTGCTAACACCCAGGTTCCTACTTACTGCTTGGTGAACAAAGGCAGCCGGTGAAAGGAAACATGTCCAACGTTTTACCTGTGCCGGGGATCGATCGCGGATCCACAGAGTGTGAACCGTTTATTTTTAGTTATTCGTTCAATTTTAATTTGCCAATTTTATGCAGCAATTTATACAAGTCACGTAACATTATCTATCTACATGAGGTTCTAGTGTCTTGTGCAGAAATGTCGCTTTTTGAATACCCATAAAAATTAAAGTACGTAGACAACAATATTAAATTAAATTTCTACACTCTGATATATAACTAACTTGACTTGTCTATTTCTGTCTACCAGTTGCAACATTCTTAACATCTAATAATCTACATTTCCTTCATCTGCCTACCTCATGCCTATAGTTGTTCATCCTAAAATATCACAAGCATAGAGAAGAGCTGTCACAGGACA
Organism: Cherax destructor; assembly: GCA_009830355.1. Lineage (NCBI taxonomy): Eukaryota > Metazoa > Arthropoda > Malacostraca > Decapoda > Parastacidae > Cherax > Cherax destructor. The sequence continues at coordinate 110,946 of WNWK01002177.1, forward strand.
CCGGGAGACGCCAATAACCTTATTACTCCATCAAGTCTGACATCCACAAATGAAAGTATCACTGCCGTTCTCTTTGATTCCATCTGGATGCTAAATGCGATGAAAATTTTCTTGATACTTAACAAAATAAGCGATGGCGTTCCTTTTCGCGTGCAATGGTTTAATAAGAAGGATCTCACAGAGAGTTTTATGTTTATCGCACCTTGTCTTGAAGCTATGTATGGATCCTGCCTCCAGCACTTTACTTTCCAGCTCATTCCACTTCCTGACTACTTTTGAGGCTGAGGAAAATCTTCCTAATATTATTGACTCATCTGAGTTTTCACCTCCAACTGTGCAATCGTTTTCCCTTTTTCCCATCTATCTACTTATCTGTCTTTTTTCACCCAGTTATATTTCTCAGTATTTTGTACGTCGTTATCATACTCCCTCTAGTCCTTCTGTTCTCCAGTGTCACCGAGTTCAGTTTCCTTAAGCTCTCCATATAGTACTTGCCTTGTCACTTGTCACATGCATCAATTCCGACACCTCTTCACGTACCAACACTCGTTATTTCCATCATGTCATGTCTATCTTGGTCTATTGTAGTGCTTTCCCAGTTATATCTGGGTCCTCTCTAGCTTCTGCATGAGTCTCTTGTGTGGTACTATGTGAAAATCCTTCCTACATTCCAAGATAATGCAGTCTACCCATCCATCAGTTATATGCCTTACAGGATTTTCCGTTTCTAAAGCCAAGCTGGTTGCCCACTCCTTTCTAGGTACTCCACCACTCTTTTCCTGATAATCGTCTTCATAACTTTACATATTATACATGTCAGTGATACTGATCTGTAGTTTAATGCTGCTTCTCTATGTCCTTTCTTAAAAATTGGGAATGTAATTGCTACAAGTCTGTCTTCATTCTTAAAAAATGGGACTATATTTGTTGTCTTCTCGTCCGGCAGCGCCCCTGTGTCGATAGGCTATTTACATCTACTTGTCGGACTGTGCTGTCGTTGCTGTCTTGCTAGAGGCACAGAGTGCCTCTAGCAAGAAGAGGAGAGACACTTCACTTTCCTCTCATTATACCTTTAGTCAACGTTAGTGTTCTAGATTAATTCATCTGTTTTTCATTCATTTTCATGGTATAATCGAAATGACCAAGAAAGGTTGCATGTTGCAGTATTTATTTAATTTCCTTTTAAAATAATTTTATAATAATTTACCACCCATCTAACTTAGCTTGAAGGAGGTTTTATTTTGCTAAGCCTGAATCCTATTAAGTTTACTTCTATCTCGTTCTATAGGACTAAATGATCCTCAAGAAGCGAAGGAGTTATTCATCGTGTGTTGAGACAGAGTCCGGTAATAGTTAACTGCTGAGCAGTGATGAAGACAAATGTTGATTGTGTAGACACGATAAACAAAACTCAAGCAATAACTGATGTTGTCACAAAGGGGCAACGACAGCACAGTCCGACAAGTAGATGTAAATATCGAGTCCCTTGAAATGGATGTGGTAGTTTGTCTTGGTAATAGACAGGACATAAGAACATAAGGAGGAACACTGCTATAGGTTTGTTGGCCCATACTAGGCATATCCTTCACAAATCCAACCCACTAACAGAATATATGCTACCCTTATTTATATCCCCTTTGTTAATACCTATCTTCCACTAATACACTTTGGTCATGTCTTCCCTCATTCTTCGTCTTACAAATGAACGTAATTTAAGGGTCTTTAATCTTCCTTCATACGGAAGATTTCTAATGCTATGTATTAATTTAGTCATTCTACGCTGAATGTTTTCTAAGAAATTTATATCCATTCTGTAATATGGAGACCAAAACTGAGCTGTGATCTAGGTGAGGCCTTACTAACGATGTATAAAGCTGTAATATAACCTCTGGACTTCTATTGCTAACACTTCTTGATATAAATTCCAGTAATCTGTTTGCCTTATTACGTACGCTTAGGCATTGCTGTCTTGGTTTAAGGTTGCTGCTTACCATAACTCCCAATTCCTTTTCGCAATCTGTATGGCTAAGTTCTACGTTATTAAACTTATAAGTACTAGGGTTATGGACACTCCCGAGCTTCAGTACCTTGCATTTATCTACATTGAACTGCATCTGCCACTTTCTGACCACGAATTGAGTGTAAATCCTCCTGAAGTTCCGTGACATCTTCGTTTGAATTAATTATCCTACCTATCTTCGTGTCATCGGCGAATTTGCTCATATGACTAGTAATTCCCTCATCAAGGTCATTGATGGTATAAACCTTGGTAATAAATACCTACAATTTGGTTTAGAAAGACACGTAAGCAAACACTAGGACATATTTATTAGAAAACATTTCCGTCCTGGGACCTTGATCACTTCTAACAGACAGGTTGAAAGACATTATATATAGGCGGGGAGTGAGGTGTGAGTGACGCTGGTGACCTGAAGAATGCCATGTTGGGATGAGGACGGGTAGACGATGAGATCATGTGATTCCTGTGTTGCTGGGTTGGTGCTGCTTTGCCTGCTTGACTATCATGTATGCTAATGATTTAGAAATTTTGTGGTTTCCAGTGAGGATTTAAGGTACGCCTGTGTCCTCCACAGAGACTCCACGGGACATTTGATGAACTGGGATGAGGCACAACTCGTTCTCACCGAACCAGACCTCAGACGCCGACGGTGTCTAGAAGCCGATTTCTTTCCCTTTTGTACCACCCGATTCTCCGAAAATTTGTCACCTGGGACGTGTCTTCCCCTGTTGCTAGCATGATACCATTAATCCTTTCTTTCTCCTCCTGTTTTCTTCTGTCATGGGTGACCCCTTCGACTTCCTTAAGGCCGTAGATAAAGATCGACTTCTCCCTTTCCTCCTCCCACTGTCTCCCTTTGCATCGTCAGAGATGCATTAGCATCTACCGGTTCTGCCATGGTTGTATCCCCTGTGTTCCTCTGTGTGTCCGGCCTACTTATTTGCCCAAGTCCACTGCTGTATATTGTTGGGGTCTCTGCGTTTAGTGTGTCTGCTGCTTTATCTACCCTCTCATGTGTTGTTTCTGCGCCCTCATTCGTTGCTTCTTTGGCGTCCTTCTTGTCCCTGGCTGCTTTATCTATATCCCTCTAGTGCGGTGTTAGTATCCTACTCATCTTGGTTTGGGCCCCACGTGTGTCTGACAGTGCCTGTGCATACAAGAGTTCTTTTTTCTCCTCATTCCCTTTGACTGGTGTTGGTATCCTGCTCTCTTGTTTGGGCCCCACGTGTCTGTCAGTGCCTGAGCATTCAAGAGTTCTTCTTTTCTTCCTGATGTTGCTGTTTGTACGTTGTGTTGAGTTGGTATCAGTCCTCTCGTAGATCTGCTCTGTTTCTGTAGGTATTGGTTCTGATGTGTGTAGTTAGCTTTTTTAGATTGAGTGTGTGTGTGTGTGTTGTGTGTGTGTTATGTGTGTGTTAGTGTGTGTGTGTAGTGTGTAGTGTAGTTGTGTGTGTGTGTGTGTGTGTATGTGTGTGTGTGTAGTGTGTGTGTGTGTGTGTGTGTGTGTGTGTGTGTGTAGTGTGTGTGTGTGTGTGTATGTGTGTGTAGTATTGTGTGTGTGTAGTGTGTGTGTGTAGTGTGTGTGTGTAGTGTGTGTGTGTGTGTGTGTGTGTGTGTGTGTGTGTGTGTGTGTGTAGTGTGTGTGTGTAGTGTGTGTGTGTAGTGTTGTGTGTAGTGTGTGTATGTGTGTGTGTGTGTGTGTAGTGTGTGTGTGTGTGGTGTGTGTGTGTGTGTAGTGTGTGTGTGTGTGTGTGTGTGTGTGTGGTAGTGTGTGTAGTGTGTGTGTGTGTGTAGTGTGTGTGTGTAGTGTGTGTGTGTGTGTGTGTGTGTAGTGTGTGTGTGTAGTGTGTGTGTGGTGTGTGTGTGTGTAGTGTGTGTGTGTAGTGTGTTTGTAGTGTGTGTGTGTAGTGTGTGTGTAGTGTGTGTGTGTAGTGTGTGTGTGTAGGTGTGTGTGTGTGGTGTGTGTGTGTAGTGTGTGTGTGTAGTGTGTGTGTGTGTGTGTGTGTGTGTGTGAGTGTGTGTGTGTGGTAGTGTGTGTGTAGTGTGTGTGTGTGTAGTGTGTGTGTGTGTGTAGTGTGTGTGTGTGTGTGTAGTGTGTGTGTGTAGTGTGTGTGTGTAGTGTGTGTGTGTGTGTGTGTAGTGTGTGTGTGTAGTGTGTGTGTGTAGTGTGTCAAGATGGAACCCAAGGGATCACTATTGTTTTCTCAAATATAAGTAAGAACAATGACAGCACAGCACAACAGATGGAAGAGCGAATGTTGTAGTTGTCCAATTAATTTTCAGAGCTATATAACTCCACAAACAAGCCAGTGTCTGTTGATATGACATAGAAACATCATTTTTTGATAATCAAAACAAGCCTAGGGACTGTCAGCCGAGAAGATAAGGCTAAGGCACATATCAGGCACATTATCAGGCAGAGATAATACTAACATTGAATGAGAAAATAACCAATACCAGTAGATCCAGGAGACTCCTAGAACTATATACAAGCCCAACTGATTCGTGTACAATGCACACTAAGGCTTGCCAATTAGCCTTAACGTAGCTTGGAACAAATCTGGAGCAAACTCTAGAATAAATCTTAAAAATAGTTATGTTTTTTTTTCCACCCAACATATATGTAGGTGAAACTCAATAGCCTAAAACTACAAATGAGAGTCGCTGGCTGCTTCTGTATGTTGCATGGCATATCCTTCTTCCCTATAGAACGGCTTGTAGGAAGCAAACGTGATCTATATTCAACATATCCATTGTTTTTCCTTCTGACACGAAACCCAAAATAACCTTAGTGATTGCAATGGACACCACACCATTCACCACATTAGGAGTCCTGTACGCAGGCCACGGTAACAGTGGTAATATGTGAATAGTCAATATACTATTTTATCACAAGTGCGAACCTAATTAATTTATTAATAAACGGCGAAATGCACACAGAAAGGTGATAAATTAAATGTCAGGTCATTATAAAAATAATATTTATTTAAAAAAACAAAACAAAGCCCAGTGTCCTCCCTAGTAGCAAGTAATATGTTAAGGAAAGATATATAACGAGGGTAAAATATGACTATTAACGTTGATACACTGAGTAGAAGACACTTATTGAAAATATGTACATAAATTACCACCTTATTACTCAGAACATCCTACAAGACTACATATAAAACTACATATAACACTCAAATTTTCGCTTCATTATGACCAACTAGATCACTGTAGAACACCAGTAATGACCGCGCTGTAGAACATCAGTAGTGACCGCGCTGTAGAACACGAGTAGTGACCGCGCTGTAGAACACCAGTAGTGACCGCGCTGTAGAACACCAGTAGTGACCGTGCTGTAGAACACCAGTAGTGACCACGCTGTAGAACACCAGTAGTGACTGCGCTGTAGAACACCAGTAGTAACCACGCTGTAGAACACCAGTAGTGACCACGCTGTAGAACACCAGTAGTGACCGCGCTGTAGAACACCAGTAGTGACCACGCTGTAGAACACCAGTAGTGACCGCGATGTAGAACACCAGTAGTGACCGCGCTGTAGAACACCAGTAGTGACCACGCTGTAGAACACCAGTAGTGACTGCGCTGTAGAACACCAGTAGTAACCACGCTGTAGAACACCAGTAGTGACCACGCTGTAGAACACCAGTAGTGACCGCGCTGTAGAACACCAGTAGTGACCTCGCTGTAGAACACCAGTAGTGACCACGCTGTAGAACACCAGTGGTGACCGCGCTGTAGAACACCAGTAGTGACCACGCTGTAGAACACCAGTGGTGACCGCGCTGTAGAACACCAGTAGTAACCACGCTGTAGAACACCAGTGGTGACCGCGCTGTAGAACACCAGTAGTAACCACGCTGTAGAACACCAGTAGTGACCACGCTGTAGAACACCAGTAGTGACCACGCTGTAGAACACCAGTAGCGACCACGCTGTAGAACACCAGTAGTGACCACGCTGTAGAACACTAGTAGTGACCACGCTGTAGAACACCAGTAGTGACCGCGCTGTAGAACACTAGTAGTGACCGCGCTGTAGAACACCAGTAGTGACCACGCTGTAGAACACCACAAGTGACCGCGCTGTAGAACACCAGTAGTGACCACGCTGTAGAACACCAGTAGTGACCACGCTGTAGAACACCAGTAGTAACCACGCTGTAGAACACCAGTAGTGACCACGCTGTAGAACACCAGTAGTGACCACGCTGTAGAACAACAGTAGTGACCACGCTGTAGAACACCAGTAGTGACCACGCTGTAGAACACCAGTAGTAACCACGCTGTAGAACACCAGTAGTACCCGCTGTAGAACACCAGAAGTGACCCGCTGTAGAACACCAGTAGTGACCCGCTGTAGAACACCAGTAGTGACCACGCTGTAGAACACCAGTGTGACCGCGCTGTAGAACACCAGTAGTACCACGCTGTAGAACACCAGTAGTGACCACGCTGTAGAACACCAGTAGTGACCCGCTGTAGAACACCAGTAGGACCACGCTGTAGAACACCAGTAGTGACCCGCTGTAGAACACCAGTAGTGACCCGCTGTAGAACACCAGTAGTGACCACGCTGTAGAACACCAGTAGTACCACGCTGTAGAACACCAGTAGTGACCACGCTGTAGGACACCAGTAGTAACCACGCTGTAGAACACCAGTAGTAACCACGCTGTAGAACACCAGTAGTGACCCGCTGTAGAACACCAGTAGTGACCTCGCTGTAGAACACCAGTAGTGACCACGCTGTAGAACACCAGTAGTGACCACGCTGTAGAACACCAGTAGTGACCGCACTGTAGAACACCAGTTGTGACCACGCTGTAGAACCAGAGTACCCGCTGTAGAACACCAGTAGTGACCACGCTGTAGAACACAGTAGTGACCACGCTGTAGAACACCAGTAGTGACCCGCTGTAGAACACAGTAGTGACCGCGCTGTAGAACACCAGTAGTGACCACCTGTAGAACACCACAGTGACCGCGCTGTAGAACACCAGTAGTGACCACGTGTAGAACACCAGTAGTACCACGCTGTAGAACACCAGTAGTGACCACGCTGTAGACACCAAGTGACCGCTGTAGAACACCAGTAGTGACCACGCTGTAGAACACCAGTAGGACCACGCTGTAGAACACCAGTAGCGACCACGCTGTAGAACACCAGAAGTAACCACGCTGTAGAATACCAGTAGTGACCACGCTGTAGAACACCAGTGGTGACCGCGCTGTAGAACACCAGTAGTGACCACGCTGTAGAACACCAGTGGTGACCCGCTGTAGAACACCAGTAGTAACCACGCTGTAGAACACCAGTGTGACCCGCTGTAGAACACCAGTAGTACCGGAACCAGACCCGCTGTAGAACACCAGTAGTGACCACGCTGTAGAACACCAGTAGGACCACGCTGTAGAACACCAGTAGTGACCACGCTGTAGAACACAGTAGTGACCTCGCTGTAGAACACCAGAAGTGACCGCGCTGTAGAACACCAGTAGTGACCGCGCTGTAGAACACCAGTAGTGACCACGCTGTAGAACACCAGTAGTGACCGCGCTGTAGAACACCAGTAGTGACCACGCTGTAGAACACCAGTAGTGACCACGCTGTAGAACACCAGTAGTAACCACGCTGTAGAACACCAGTAGTGACCACGCTGTAGAACACCAGTAGTGACCACGCTGTAGAACAACAGTAGTGACCACGCTGTAGAACACCAGTAGTGACCACGCTGTAGAACACCAGTAGTAACCACGCTGTAGAACACCAGTAGTGACCACGCTGTAGGACACCAGTAGTAACCACGCTGTAGAACACCAGTAGTAACCACGCTGTAGAACACCAGTAGTGACCGCGCTGTAGAACACCAGTAGTGACCTCGCTGTAGAACACCAGTAGTGACCACGCTGTAGAACACCAGTAGTGACCACGCTGTAGAACACCAGTAGTGACCGCACTGTAGAACACCAGTTGTGACCACGCTGTAGGATACCAGAAGTGACCGCGCTGTAGAACACCAGTAGTGACCACGCTGAGAACACTGTAGTGACCACGCTGAGAACACCAGTAGTGACCCGCTGAGAACACTAGTAGTGACCGCGCTGTAGAACACCAGTAGTGACCACTCTGTAGAACACCACAAGTGACCGCGCTGTAGAACACCAGTAGTGACCACGATGTAGAACACCAGTAGTAACCACGCTGTAGAACACCAGTAGTGACCACGCTGTAGGACACCAGAAGTGACCGCACTGTAGAACACCAGTAGTGACCACGCTGTAGAACACCAGTAGCGACCACGCTGTAGAACACCAGTAGCGACCACGCGTAGAACACCAGAATACCACGCTGAGAACCAGTGACCACGCTGTAGAACACCAGTGGTGACCGCGCTAGAACACCGAGTGACCACGCTGTAGAACACCAGTGGTGACCGCGCTGTAGAACACCAGTAGTAACCACGCTGTAGAACACCAGTGGTGACCGCGCTGTAGAACACCAGTAGTAACCACGCTGTAGAACACCAGTAGTGACCACGCTGTAGAACACCAGTAGTGACCACGCTGTAGAACACCAGTAGCGACCACGCTGTAGAACACCAGTAGCGACCACGCTGTAGAACACCAGAAGTAACCACGCTGTAGAATACCAGTAGTGACCACGCTGTAGAACACCAGTAGTGACCACGCTGTAGAACACCAGTAGTGACCACGCTGTAGAACACCATAGTGACCGCGCTGTAGAACACCAGTAGTGACCACGCTGTAGAACACCAGTAGTGACCGCGCTGTAGAACACCAGTAGTGACCACGCTGTAGAACACCAGTAGTGACCACGCTGTAGAACACCAGTAGTGACCACGCTGTGAACACAGAGACACCAGACACCTAGTGACCACGCTGTAGAACACCAGTAGTAATCACGCTGTAGAACACCGTAGTGACCGCTGTAGAACACCAGAAGTTACCGCGCTGTAGAACACCAGTAGTGACCCGCTGTAGAACACCAGTAGTGACCACGCTGTAGAACACCAGTGGTGACCTGCGCTGTAGAACACCAGAAGTAACCACGCTGTAGAACACCAGTAGTGACCACGCTGTAGAACACCAGTAGTGACCACGCTGTAGAACACCAGTGGTGACCGCGCTGTAGAACACCAGTAGTAACCACGCTGTAGAACACCAGTAGTGACCACGCTGTAGAACACCAGTAGTGACCACGCTGTAGAACACCAGTAGTAACCACGCTGTAGAACACCAGTAGTGACCACGCTGTAGAACACCAGTAGTGACCTCGCTGTAGAACACCAGTAGTGACCACGCTGTAGAACACCAGTAGTGACCACGCTGTAGAACACCAGTAGTAACCACGCTGTAGAATACCAGTAGTGACCACGCTGTAGAACACCAGTAGTGACCACGCTGTAGAACACCAGTAGTGACTGCGCTGTAGAACACCAGTAGTGACCGCGCTGTAGAACACCAGTAGTGACCACGCTGTAGAACACCAGTAGTGACCACGCTGTAGAACACCAGTAGTGACCACGCTGTAGAACACCAGTAGTGACCACGCTATAGAACACCACTGATGACCATCAAACACACTAAGTTGGACACAAGGTGCCCGAAATTGACAGCACAGAAGCAATTTCACTGCAAGGCGTTATAAATACCACGTATTCCATCTAGCACATTCAGAGATCACTGATAACACACAAAAATAAAGATATGATCAGTACAGTAGTTATCATGGCAAAAAGATTCTGCAGTAATCCAAAAATACTAAGTAATCCTAAACAGATCCTGTAAGAAAATATCCCACAAGAAGAGCAGTGCACTCCCTGTTATACCAGAGATGTGTAGGGAAAAATCCCACAAGAAGAGCAGTGCACTCCCTGTTATACCAGAGATGTGTAGGGAAAAATGCCATAAGAAGAGCAGTGCACTCCCTGTTATACCAGAGATGTGTAGGGAAAAATCCCACAAGAAGAGCACTGCACTCCCTGTTATACCAGAGATGTGTAGGGAAAAATCCCACAAGAAGAGCAGTGCACTCCCTGTTATACCAGAGATGTGTAGGGAAAAATCCTACAAGAAGAGCAGTGCACTTCTTGTTATACCAGAGATGTGTAAGGAAAAATCCCACAAGAAGAGCAGTGCACTCCTGTTATACCAGAGATGTGTAGGAAAAATCCCACAAGAAGAGCAGTGCACTCCCTGTTATACCAGAGATGTGTAGGGAAAAATCCCACAAATAGAGCAGTGCACTCCCTGTTATACCAGAGATGTGTAGGGAAAAATCCCACAAGAAGATCAGTGCACTCCCTGTTATACCAGAGATGTGTAGGGAAAATCCCACAAGAAGATCAGTGCACTCCCTGTTATACCAGAGATGTGTAGGGAAAAATCCCACAAGAAGAGCAGTGCACTCCCTGTTATACCAGAGATGTGTAGGGAAAAATCCCACAAGAAGAGCAGTGCACTCCCTGTTATACCAGAGATGTGTAGGGAAAAATCCCACAAGAAGAGCAGTGCACTCCCTGTTATACCAGAGATGTGTAGGGAAAAATCCCACAAGAAGAGCAGTGCACTCCCTGTTATACCAGAGATGTGTAGGGAAAAATCCCACAAGAAGAGCAGTGCACTCCCTGTTATACCAGAGATGTGTAGGGAAAAATGCCATAAGAAGAGCAGTGCACTCCTGTTATACCAGAGATGTGTAGGGAAAATCCCACAAGAAGAGCACTGCACTCCCTGTTATACCAGAGATGTGTAGGGAAAAATCCCACAAGAAGAGCAGTGCACTCCCTGTTATACCAGAGATGTGTAGGGAAAAATCCTACAAGAAGAGCAGTGCACTTCTTGTTATACCAGAGATGTGTAAGGAAAAATCCCACAAGAAGAGCAGTGCACTCCCTGTTATACCAGAGATGTGTAGGGAAAAATCCCACAAGAAGAGCAGTGCACTCCCTGTTATACCAGAGATGTGTAGGGAAAATCCCACAAATAGAGCAGTGCACTCCCTGTTATACCAGAGATGTGTAGGGAAAAATCCCACAAGAAGAGCAGTGCACTCCCTGTTATACCAGAGATGTGTAGGGAAAAATCCCACAAGAAGAGCAGTGCACTCCCTGTTATACCAGAGATGTGTAGGGAAAAATCCCACAAAAAGAGCAGTGCACTCCCTGTCACCCCAGAGATGTGTAGGGATTTACAGAACCAATCTCGTACAAGAAGATGGGAAGAGACACTGTGGATGAGAACACCTGTCCTTTGAATGACCCAATAAAGTGTATTATTGTTGGGTGAACGAACTAATAGGACGCTGTTCGTCACAATTACAACTTTACAAATTGTCTCAAACTTTACTGGTAAGGACGTACAATATTGACATGCTACAAGACCACTTGGTCAGGCAAGGGAAAGTGTTGGAAGAGATCATACGACTGTGTCTTGTGAATGAGACTATCAGCCCAGCTAACTGCTGGTGACATGAACCCCAAACTCTGTATAGCTACCTGTCATAGCACTAATATCATACCTGCAGAGAATAATTAATAATTATATTTTTTAATATTAGATAATATCTGGCGTAATGTGCAGATAATATATGAACTATAAACAATAATAATAATAATAATAATAATAATAATAATAATAATAATAATAATAATAATAATAATAATAATAACAATACAAAAAAGATATTTCAATACATTGTATGCTTCAGTTTTTAAACTACATTTGTAAGTAACTTTATGCACATTTATGAGAAACTGTCTTAGTTTGTTAAGTCGCATTCTGAGTATATCACACCCCCGTGACGCATATCACACCCCCGTGACGCATATCACACCCCCGTGACGCATATCACACCCCCGTGACGCATATCACACCCCCGTGACGCATATCACACCCCCGTGACGCATATCACACCCCGTGACGCATATCACACCCCCGTGACGCATATCACACCCCGTGACGCATATCACACCCCCGTGACGCATATCACACCCCCGTGACGCATATCACACCCCCGTGACGCATATCACACCCCCTGACGCATATCACACCCCCGTGACGCATTAAAAAAGGGGAAGTAGGAAAAGGGGTCTTTTAAAGCATCCTACTAAATATTTGTTTCACTGAGATGAACCAGGCACCTTATGTTTCACTGAGATGAACCAGGCACCTCATGTTTCACTGAGATGAACCAGGCTCCTCATGTTTCACTGAGATGAACCAGGCTCCTCATGTTTCACTGAGATGAACCAGGCTCCTCATGTTTCACTTAGATGAACCAGGCACCTCATGTTTCACTGAGATGAACCAGGCTCCTCATGTTTCACTGAGATGAACCAGGCACCTCATGTTTCACTGAGATGAACCAGGCTCTTCATGTTTCACTGAGATGAACCAGGCTCCTCATGTTTCACTTAGATGAACCAGGCACCTCATGTTTCACTGAGATGAACCAGGCTCCTCATGTTTCACTTAGATGAACCAGGCTCCTCATGTTTCACTGAGATGAACCAGGCTCCTCATGTTTCACTGAGATGAACCAAGCACCTCATGTTTCACTGAGATGAACCAGGCACCTCATGTCTGATGCTCACAGACTGTAAAGGCTCGACTTTTTGGATGTGTAAAAAGTTCTTCTCTCATGTGTTATTCTGAAGAGGCACATTTCACTTCCAAGTAATTTATTGTTCATTCCTTCCTGACAGGAAAGAACAGGTATGACAACCACTCATCCCACTCTCAAACATTCCACGCAGCAAGTGATCATCACAGATTTTAATGACTGGTGATTAGCAACGAACAAGAACACTGAGATGGCTAGAGACAGTCTGGACACCCACAGAAGACAGTAACATCTACACTGATAAATTAGACACATGTGCAACACCTGGGTATCATTATTGAGAAGACGTTTCGCCACACAGTGGCTTCATCAGTCCATAAAAACGAGAATGGTGAAGAACAGGAGTTTGAGGTAATCAGTCCCTCAGCCTTGAGTCGATGTAATCAGTCCATCAATCTTGAAGAAGAAGTGGCTTATATACTGTAGACAGGTGAGGTGAAGCAGTCATAGGTGGTATCACACTTAACAAATCTAAATGTGGAAGTAGGTCATGACTAAAGGTTAGGCAAGTGAAAAATTCCATGTATTACGATCCCAAGATGTTGCTGTTTCTGTCAGGAATGTAGATTAAAAGTTCAGAGAACCGACAAGTTGATAAATTAGACACATGTGCAACACTTGGGTATCTTTATTGAGGAAACGTTTCTCGACACACAGTGGCTTCATCAGTCCATACAGAGGAGAACGGTGAATGGTGTCGGTTCTCTGAACTATTTATCAACATCTACACTCACACCTGGCGTCTAACTGACATGTTAAGGTGTAGGATTTCCTGGGGACAGGATAAGCTCCTAGAAGCGTCTCCAGAAAGATGGTGGGAGGGAACGAATGGAATGTTGTTCGTCACACATACAAGCTTACGAAATGTCTCGAACATTATAAGTAAGAACGTACAGTACTGATACAGTACTTGACCATAACACCACGCCACAAATACAAGTTTACAGAATGTATCGAACAATACATGTAAGGATGTACATTGGAAAGTGTTTGTACAACAGTATCTCGTACGTGTGACTACCTGTCCTGCCAACCTCTAGCCAATTAAACCCAGACTATCTGTATAGCAACTTAATATCATATGTCTTACTATTAATATTCCTGGAGTGAATAATAGTAATATTTTATGATATTAGGTGATATTTTATGTCCTGTGCACAGGATAAACGAATTATACTTCTCAATAATTAAAATAATAATGATAATAGAATAACAATAATACAAACACAAATAATATATCTTTTCGTTGTTTCATATACAGTTTGGTCCTAATTTTAAGCACTGTTATGCATATTTATCAGAAAATGCTTTAGTTTTATGTAGTCACATTCTAGGCTTAACACACTGCCTACATTAGGTCAAATCTCCCACCGAGTCTTAACAATTTCCAAAATGTCAACGAAAAGCTTCATTTAAGGGGAGACAGCATTAAACGATATGCATTTATTGACACCTCACATGGAATTTAATCTTTATTATTAATTAAAAAATGCTTAAACCACATTTAAATGTATAACTAAAAACATTGCCTCCTTGAACGATAAAAATTAATTGAAATTCCATGTCTTTCTGGCAGGTTCTCTGCGGGGAAAGACGAAGGGCGGAGGAACGGCCATTATTGTTATTTAAACAGTGAGTAGGCAGGTCAGAACTTTTAAGAACCTGTACACTCAGCAAACTCCACTTCTCCAACCACAAGAGTTTCTTCAACGTCCTGTGCAATTGTTTCCTCTTTGTGCATCAGTAATGTTAGTGTTATTGATCCTTCGTATCCAGAAGACAATAAGTGTTAAGGAATTTGCAAGAGTAAAATTATAACCTTAATCGGTGAAGGAAGTAACCACCTTATTTTAAGGAAGACCTCACAATTTTCCACACACATCCGTGAAACCAACCACTGCTGTGCTGTCAGCAGCTGCTGCTGTGCTGTCTGCAGCCACTGCTGTGCTGTCAGCAGCCACTGCTGTGATGTCAGCAGTCGTTGCTGTGATGTCAGGAGCCACTCCACAGAACTGCAGCTCTTCCAGTGGTTGACTTAACTTTCAATATTCGCAGCCCAGCTCTTGTGGCGGATGGGTGTGCTGCCTTGAGCTCTGTTCCCTGGTGGCAACTAAGCGCAATTCCATTTGCAGTAAAATGGCGGTGGCCAGCAGACGACGTAACAACACTGTCTGTATTGAAATGGTTACTGGTGTGATTCAACCAGCAGTGGCTGCTACTGTGATTCCAATGATTCTGAGGGACATCTACAACATCGAGACTACAGATTTATATGGAGTGGCACTAAATGGAATTGAACAGGATCTTCGTGAAGTTACTGACGGCCAGAGCGTATGAGCAATTGGTGGATCTACACCAGGATAACGTATACACCGTCAACTCGACTCTGCAGGTGCGTTTGAAGGATGTCTCCCGCACTTATACTTGGGTGAGAGTGTGAAATGTCCCATTTGAGGCAACCAGTTGGACATAGGCCGTGTCTTCAGCGAGTATGGGGTCGTCCATATGGCTACGGCAGCAAAGTGGAGCGAGGGGCCTCTAGCGGGTCTCCCTGAGGATTCATTCTCCTCGAAGATGTCGTTAAGGAGACCCATTCCCTCCCTCCTACGTCATCATGGATGAGTTTCGTACCCAGATGTACGTGACGTACGTGGGACAGCAATGTAAGTGTCGGATCTGTGGGGCCTTTGAACATATGGCGGCAGATTGTATGAGAAGAGGCTTTCAACGTTCTGCTGAGGGCCCTCTTGGGCTGGGTTTGAAGGAGGACTACAGCAAGAAGGATATGGGTGGACGAATACAGCAGCAGCACAGGAGTTGGAGTGACATAGTTGAGGGCATGGAAGAGTCTTGTCGCATGCTACCACTGGCATCGCATGTGGGAGAGCATGACAAGGATGGTGGCGTGGAAACTGTGGAGGAGGGCTGCACGGATATGCCTCTGGTGGATGTGTTACAGAGGTTATTAGATGACCCATTACCTGTGTTGAGTGTTGTAGATGGAGATGTGCTGGCGGAGGACACCAGCATTGAGGTTGGCTTGGCGAGTGTAAGGCCGGTGGAGTCGGCATTAGTGAGTGAGAGCGTGAGTGTGGAGGTACATCAGAGTGATAGTAGTAAGGTGATGGATGTGTTTAGTGGATCATGGAAGCGATTGAGTACGATCTCAGATAGTGATGACATCTTGACGCCAGCACAGAGGACAAGTAAGAAGCCTTTGGTGAAGGCGGCAGGTGAAGACATGGGAGTGGTGCTGGGAAGGAAAGGTATCAAGGAGGGTCATAAGGGTGGTAGAAGTGTGGGCAAGGGCGGGGGTAAGGGTGAGAATGTGACGCAGCCTACACAGAGATCGAAAGGTAAACCCACTCACTTATTTTCCAGTGTTTAACAATAAATGTAAATGGGTTGAGGGCTGAGGTTAAGAGAACGTGGGTTGAGGGTACTTTGAGACGTTTTGGAGTGCAAGTGGGTTTTATTCAGGAGCATAACTATAGGTATGGTCAAGACTTATGGTTGAAAGGGTCATATGGTTGAAGGGGTCTTTGGGCGATTAAAGGGTGGAGTTGCTGTGGTAATAAAGATGTCAAGCCCTTTTACTTTATTGGCGTGGGAGGAGTGTGGGGGGGGGCAGGGTGGAGAGAGAATGGGGTGGAGTGAGGATTTTCTTTGTAGGGGTATACATGCCAGCGGAAAGCTCTAGGAGGGTGAAAATTGACTTTTTGAAGGATTTTATGATATATGCTTTGGGTGGAATGCCAGGTATAGCAATAGTTGGGGGTGATTTTAATTGTGTAATTAGGAAATGTGATGTGGAGCCCCAGGGAGCGAGTTTTGATTTGGGGGCTTTAAGGGATTTATTGGGTAGTGCAGGGTTGAGGGATGTGGTAGGGGGAGGGGTTATGGTTGAGCATACTTTTGTTCGCAAAGGGTATGCGACCAGATTAGATAGGATCTATGTGTCGGGGAAGGTAGTTGTGGGGAGGGTTCAAACGATTGATGTGGGTTTTTCGGATCACCGTGGTGTTCTTGTGGACGTGAATTGGGATGGGGTGGCGAGGTGGTATAAGGGTTATTGGAAGTTGAATGTCAGATTATTGGATGGTGCTGACAGTAAGGTGAGTTTTGAGACGTGGTGGGCAGGATTGTGGGAGCAGGGTAAGAGGGTGGATGATTTGGTGGAATGGTGGAAAGGCAGGGCAAAGGTGGGTATTCAAGAATATTTTCAGAGGTTAGGTCGTGAGGAGGTGTGTTGGAGGTATGGGTTACAAAAGTATCTTGAGGGGTTATTGCAAAGTTGTTATGAGCGTGGGGGTCAACAGGAGACGGTTGAGATTATGGGTTTGAGGGAAAGATTGCGGGATTTGCAGAATGACCGTTTTGATGCGTGCCGGTTGAAAGTGGGTATGGATTATGTATTATGGGGCGACAGGCTGCAAAGGTATGTATTGGGTAACTGTAGGGTGAGGAGGGAGGCCATGATGATGGAATGCGTGGAGGTCGAGGATGATCTGGAGAGTTTTGTTAAGGGGCAAAGGATACGGACGACTGAAGCGATGGGTGTGTATGTGGATAAATGGTTTGAGTTACATATGAGGAGTAAGGGAGGGGGGCAGAGTGAAAGGGGTATCATAGAAGACAGCATTTTAGGGACATTGGGGGAGGATAGAATGAGTCTGGAGGGACGGATTTCGGAGGAGGAGGTATGGGTGGCGGTGAATGGTATGAGTATGGGGAAAGCACCAGGTATAGATGGCATTGTGAATGAATTTTATAGAGAACATTGGGATGTTTTGAGAGAATTTATGGTGGAGTTGATGAATAGAATGAACTAAAAGGGTAGCATGAAGCGGGAACAGGGAATGGGGAGGGTGGTGTTAGTTACGAAAGGGAAGGCGGAGAATACGGTAAGTAATTATAGACCCATAGTCATGATGAATGCTGATTATAAGATTTTTGCGAAGGTCTTGGGGAATAGGTTAAAGTGTGTGTTACAGAGGGTGATTGTGGAGGAGCAGTGTGGAATACTGGGTAGAAGTATGATTTGAGGGCATGAACGTATCAAGGACTGAGGGTGGGGTATTGGCGCTGGACTGGAAGGGGGCTTATGACAGTGTAGAGAGGGAGGTGTTGTATGCATTTATGCGAAAACAGGCATTTGGTGAGGAGATGGTTAATTGGGTAGAAACTGTGTATAGGGGTGCGTGCGTGCATATACAGCTTAAAGGATGGATAGAACGGGTGGTGGGCATGGACAGGGGACTGAGACAGGGATGTCCTCTGTCTCAGATCCTATTTGCTTGTATGCAGGACCCTTTCTATCACTTGATAGAGGAAGGCGTTGGGAGTGGGGCGCAGATAGGGA
The DNA here is from genome assembly GCA_009830355.1 of Cherax destructor. Lineage (NCBI taxonomy): Eukaryota > Metazoa > Arthropoda > Malacostraca > Decapoda > Parastacidae > Cherax > Cherax destructor. The sequence continues at coordinate 128,981 of WNWK01002177.1, forward strand.
GTGGTAAGACTGGAATAGTAGGGTATGTTGATGATACCACGGTGTTAGTGGGTAATGAGGAAGGGTTGGTGAATATTGGGCGAATCTTACAGGTTTTTGCATGGCTACGAGTATGAGTATAAATGGGGCTAAATCGCGTTTGTTGGAGGTGGGTAGGTGGGATATTGGGGGAGGGATATGGGTGGGTCATAGTGGATAATATTAAAATTTGTTGTATCATGTATATGTGTGATAGTATGTTAGCTAGGAGGGTGAACTCGGGGAGGGTAGTGCAAATGGCCATGGGAAGGTTAGCAGGATGGAGGGCGGGGGACCTCACCTTACAACAGAGGGTGATTGCGGTGAACGTGATGATATACAGTCGGTTATGGCATGTAGCAGTGATTTACCCTCTGTTGCAGGAGGATGTGAGTGGTTTAGAGGTTAAAGTATTCAGGTATATATGGGCCTATGGTAAGCATTGGCTTAGGAAGGAGATGGTACGGAATTGAGTGGAGTTGGGCGGTCTGGGGCATATATGGGTTGAACGTAGGTTGTTGTGTCTGTACGTGAAACGTTGTATGGTGCGCGTGGGGGGCGTGGATGGTAATCGTGTGGGGGTGGTGGAGCATGAGGTGAACAAATGGTGGGGGGTAAATCTTTGGGGCACTGTTGGGATTTATTAAGGAATTTGGTGATCATGAGGCAGCCGTATAGTTTGACGGCGTGCACAATGGAGAGGGTAGGGGGGGGGAAGGTTGGTTATCGAGGGTGAGGCTGAATATCTGGTGTATGATTGGGGTACGATATGGAAGGGATTCAAAGGGATGCGTATCAGAGCTAGTGATAAGGAATTAATGTACAGGTTTTAACATGGTGCAGTAGCATCAAAGGCATTGTTATTCAGGATGAGGATTGTGCAGGACGGGTGCTGTAGACGGTGTGGGATGCAGGAAACGGCTTTACATGTCATATATTTCTGTGATGCGTTGGGCCCCATGAGGGAATGGATGGGTTGTGTATTACGGAACATGGAGGGTGGGGGTATCTCTGGTTTGAGGGCTCTGTGTTTGGATATAGGTGGGGTGGGGACTCGGGTGCGGAGGAGTTTATTGTATTTAATGGTTGATTTTGTGTGTGTGTCTTGGAGAATGAGGGAACGTGGGGTGGGGGAACGCCTATAAGGGCTCTGGGGGGTGATATGTATAGGACTAAATGTAGGAATTGGGTGGTATATGGGAGTACCTGGGGGATGGCTTTTTCGGATGAGTATAGGGATATGGTATTGTGTGATTTGTTGCGTGCATAGGTAAGGGGGCTTGACATTTTGGGTGGGAACTGGTGTATGGTTTTGGGGAGTTCAGGGAGGAGGGCAGGGGAGTTTCATGTGTGTGTTATGAGTGTTGGGCGATCAGGTTTAGTGCAGTGTATGAGAGGAGTATCTGGGTTTGGGGGGGTGAGGGTGACTGGGATGACTTTGGGTTCATAATGTAAGAGTGGGTTTACCTGTGTACTTGACTGTGCGGACATTGAGGTGTCATGCGCTTGGTGTTTAACCTGGAGTTTACCTGGAGAGAATTCCAGGGGTCAACGCCCCTGCGGCCCGGTCTGTGACCAGGCCTCATGTTGGACCAGAGCCTGATCAACCAGGCTGTTACTGCTGGCCTCACGCAGTCCAACGTACGAACCACAGCCTGGCTGGTCAGGTACCGACTTTAGGTGCCTGTCCAGTGCCTGCTTGAAGACAGCCAGGGGTTTGTTGGTAATCCCCCTGATGTATGCTGGGAGGCAGTTGAACAATCTTGGGCCCCTGACACTTATTGTGTTGTCCCTCAACGTGCTAGTGGCACCCCTTCTCTTCATTGGGGGGATGTCACATCGCCTGCCGAGTCTTTTGCTTTCGTAGGGAGTGATTTTTGTGTGCAAGTTTGGTACTAAACCCTCGAGAATTTTCCATGTGTATATAATAATGTATCTCTCCCGCCTGCGTTCTAGAGAGTACAAGCGTGCATGTATTGTGTGGAAGTGTTGTGCTTGTCAGATGGTTTTCTTTGATTTGTGGACTTTTTAATTAGCCTCATGTACCTAGCTGATATCATAGATATCTGAAGGCTTATCTCTGCATAGGGATGAAAACCTATTGCATTATATGTATTGATTAATGAGGTGGCAATGGTATTGAAATGTGGATTGGGCGTACCGTGGAGTTTGTTGGTAAGCTAGGGGCTTATGGTATAGGCTTACTTATTCTTACCAATCATATGTTTATTTGTCCTTTATTGTAATGTTTGATATGTAATCATGTACTATAAAGTTGACCCTTTTTAGCAATTGTACTATTCAATTGCAGGTAAGGGGTGAATGGTGTATGTGGGGGTGTCAGTTTGCTTGGTGAATCAAGGTGCACTACAGTACATGACATCTGTCTTAGTGTAAAGTAGATACGGGCCTGGTTTTTATAGGTCTTTGACATATTGTGTTATTTGATTTGTTATAAGTTTGTAATGCATACCGGGGTGGGGGGGTGGGGATTGTATACCTGTCATTTTGCTTTCATTCACATGTTTGTGTATGTTATTTTTTAGTATGGTCTGTTGTTTGAGGCCAAGACATATAAGGGATAGTGGTCTTTTGTGATCTTACTGTCAGTATTCTATTTTGTCAATGTTATTTAATTATTGTATTTATTCCTTATTTGGTAGGAGAGCAGTATATGTCAGTGGGCTGCGGAAGGTTCTGCTAATGGACTTTTTGTATTAAAATCTATTCAGTGTTATTAGCATATTTTTTTGTTTTTGAGGTGATTGCTGTATGTAATGTTTATGACAACTATAAATATCCAGAAATAGATTCAGTTTGATTTTGTAGGTTTTTGTGTTAGCATTATGTGGTTTAAAAGTATTAATTTTTGAGTGTTCGCCTTTATATTTTCATGGAATGAGCGTTTCCATCATTTTGTGATGTTTTGTGCATACAGATTTAGTTTTTTTTTTTGTTATGCCCTTAATTGTTGGAAGGGGCCATTTTTGTATATGTATTGTACATTGTTTGATATAAAAAAAAAAAAAAACTTTCAACAGGGAGGCATTTTCCTTCCTGAGTCTGGGTTTTTCATTGGCCTGAATAAGTATTGCGAAAAAGCAAATCATCGTCGAATTCTTAACAATTAAAATAAATATAACTGCAACCATAATAAACATATTTACATAATAATAAATATTTACTAGATAATGATCATGATAACCATAGATGATTTTATTGAAACCAACTGTATGTGAATTATATAATTGAGGAAAAGTAATGTTAAAGAATATATTTATACTTAGCTAAGGTGTTCTGGAAATGGAAGGATTTGGATTAGGAAGAATTATGAGTAAACGTCTTACTTAGTCTTAGGTATTGAAACGACATAGCCCAAGGTGAAGCCAGAATCATGAAGTTAAGAAGTAAGTCCTAGAGCCTATTATTTACAGCATCTGCCATACATCAATACACAGCTTCAACTCTGTATACTGTCACTGTCTATCATGTATTAGAAACGATATCACTTTATTCTCAGATTGTACGATCTCTCTGTTGCTTCATTATGCTAACTCTTGATCAGTTATCCATTCATTTAATCTCTCAAGGTTGTTCAACTTCCCTCTTCCCCTTTCTATCTGTCTGTCTCTCTTTTCTCTCTCTCTCTTTCTCTCTTTTTTTTATTTTTACACAGTGTTAGACAATGTTAGGTTAAGGATCCCTAGCTTTATTGACAAGCTATTTACAAGTAAAGGGTTCCTAACTTAATTGACAAGCTACGAGCTGTTACCTACATCAGGTCATTTGAAAACATTTTTATTGTTATGAAACATACAAGTATGGAACAGGAAGAAGTTGGAACCATCTGTGGGCCAGAATTTTCATTTGATCAACTGACTTAATCTCGTTGACATCATAATGCTGTACGAATGTGTTCCAGACTCGAGTCATCCTGGGGATAAATGATCTCTCTCTCTCTCTCTCTCTCTCTCTCTCTCTCATCAAAACGCTCTCTCCTACACCCACTAAACACATTACTTCTTCCTAGTGTCATGCAAAACACGGCGACAAATAACTGTTTCTCAGTTCAACACTTAATGTCTTGTTGTGTTGTTCTTCACGGCCTTTCAGCCTCAATTCCCCTACATTTAATAAAATGTTATATACAGGCAGAACATAGCCAGGAGATATTTACAGTTTGCTTGCTTCAGCAATCCTCTCCGGGAGAGGAAAGCGCCGTAATAATAAATATTTGCTGGTGACGAGAGCGTGCAGGGCTCACAGTGACGAGAGCGTGCAGGGCTCACAGTGACGAGAGCGTGCAGGGCTCACAATGACGAGAGCGTGCAAGGCTTACAGTGACGAGAGCGTGCAGGGCTCACAGTGACGAGAGCTTGCAAGGCTCACAGTGACGAGAGCTTGCAAGGCTCACAGTGACGAGAGCTTGCAAGGCTCACAGTGACGAGAGCTTGCAAGGCTCACAGTGACGAGAGCTTGCAGGGCTCACAGTGACGAGAGCTTGCAAGGCTCACAGTGACGAGAGCTTGCAAGGCTCACAGTGACGAGAGCTTGCAAGGCTCACAGTGACGAGCGCGTGCTGGGCTCACAGTGACGAGAGCGTGCAGGGCTCACAGTGACGAGAGCTTGCAAGGCTCACAGTGACGAGAGCGTGCAGGGCTCACAATGACGAGAGCTTGCAAGGCTCACAGTGACGAGAGCGTGCAGGGCTCACAATGACGAGAGCTTGCAAGGCTCACAGTGACGAGAGCGTGCAGGGCTCACAATGACGAGAGCTTGCAAGGCTCACAGTGACGAGAGCGTGCAAGGCTCACAATGACGAGAGCGTGCAGGGCTCACAGTGACGAGAGCGTGCAACGCTCACAATGACGAGAGCGTGCAAGGCTCACAGTGACGAGAGCTTGCAAGGCTCACAATGACGAGAGCGTGCAGGGCTCACAGTGACGAGAGCGTGCAGGGCTCACAGTGACGAGAGCGTGCAGGGCTCACAGTGACGAGAGCGTGCAGGGCTCACAGTGACGAGAGCTTGCAAGGCTCACAGTGACGAGAGCGTGCAGGGCTCACAGTGACGAGAGCGTGCAAGGCTCACAGTGACGAGAGTGTGCAGGGCTCACAGTGACGAGAGCGTGCAGGGCTCACAGTGACGAGAGCGTGCAGGGATCACAGTGACGAGAGTGTGCAGGGCTCACAATGACGAGAGCGTGCAGGGCTCACAGTGACGAGAGTGTGCAGGGCTCACAGTGACGAGAGCGTGCAGGGCTCACAGTGACGAGAGTGTGCAGGGCTCACAGTGACGAGAGCGTGCAAGGCTCACAGTGACGAGAGCGTGCAGGGCTCACAGTGACGAGAGTGTGCAGGGATCACAGTGACGAGAGTGTGCAGGGCTCACAGTGACGAGAGCGTGCAGGGCTCACAGTGACGAGAGTGTGCAGGGCTCACAGTGACGAGAGCGTGCAGGGCTCACAGTGACGAGAGCGTGCAGGGCTCACAGGCTCTAGCAGACAGGGCCATCGATTTCATGTCTCAGTTCATTGCCTGAGTTATATTTTATCTTGACTAACTCTTATTACACATCAAGACGTACACACACACACACACATGTGCCTAGGACAAAATGGTAACTAACACACACACACACACACACACACACACACACACACACACACACACACACACACACACACACACACACACATATATATATATATAAACGTATATACCTTATAAGTAATATTTGAATTTACTAATACACCCTATAAGAATATGATAATGATGTAAAATACTGACAAATTGATAATTAATACATGTGACACAGTTACATATCTTTATTCCTAAACATTTCGCCTACACAGTAGGCTGCGTCAGTCGAATACACAGGAGGCAATAAAAGCAGTAGAGATGTGAAGACCATGTAATCAGTCCATCACACTGGAAGACGTAGCTTTGAAGTGGTCAGTCCCTGAAACAATGTGAAGCATAATTAACTTAGTGGAGACTTGCATACTGTCAAGGTGAGGGGGAGAATATCTTGACGACAGAGGCGAGGCCCAATAATAGAAGCAATAAGGTATACACTGAGAGGCAGTACAGCTAACCTACTGGGTAGGTCCCTCTCAAATCCAGTCCATCTCACTCTCAACCAGTTGTCAGACGAAGTTGTCAGTAATGTCCTCTCTATCAGGATACCGCTGTGTTGCAGTGTTTGACAGCTGCTTTGTTGCACTGCTCTTCATCCCTGACTCCTCCCATTAGCACTGCCTCACCCGCTCACCCCCGACACGTCCCCGGTGTGACAGACTCTCGTGTATTAGCACTGCCTCACCCCGGTGTGACAGACTCTCGTGTATTAGCACTGCCTCACCCCGGTGTGACACTCTCGTGTATTAGCACTGCCTCACCCCGGTGTGACAGACTCTCGTGTATTAGCACTGCCTCAACCACTCACCCCGACACGTCCCCGGTGTGACAGACTCTCGTGTATTAGCACTGCCTCACCCACTCACCCCCGACACGTCCCCGGTGTGACAGACTCTCGTGTATTAGCATGCCTCACCCGCCACACCTCCCCAGTGTAAGAGACTCGTAAATTATCAATGCATCAACAATTTGTTTTGTGTCACCGGATCTTAGTCTTCCCTCCCTACTGCATCATTATATTATTTGGTGCTTACTCTCCATGCAGTTAATATTCTCTCTCTTTCTCTCTCTCTCTCTCTCTCTCTCTCTCTCTCTCTCTCTCTCTCTCTCTCTCTCTCTCTCTCTCTCTCTCTTTACATAAGGGACTTTACAGGGTTTGGTTAAGAGTTCCTACCTTTAATTACAAGGTAAGACCTGCTACCTGCCTCGTCTCGTTTAAAAGCCTTTCTGTTTTTGTGAAAGATTAAAATGACTGTACGAAGATGTCCAGATTCGGGTCATTCATTCCATGAACGACCCGGGAAGTGATGTTCTTGGGTTCTGCCGAAGACTAGTTGCAGTTTTCTGCCTGTCTTGTGGAACGATTATTATTATAATCATAACTAAGCGCTAAACCCATAAGGGTCATGCAGTACTGCCGGATAGGGTGTGCTAAAAGTACTGTAATATACGTGATCGGAGACCAGCGAGGGTGAAGAATATAACAGGTAGAGTTAGTAAGGGCGGTGAGGAGTGTTAAAGAGGGAGTCTGTGTAAAAGTTGGGGCCGTCAGCGAGGGTAGATGAAGTATGGGCGTTAGACCGGTGATGAATTCGGACGTAAATTCTGCATGCCCACTGGTAGACAGGACAGTCTAATAGAATATGACAAACTGAAATTGGAACTTGACAGCTCTCAAGGAGTGGCACTGGGTGCCTTTCCAAGAGATACCCATGAGTTAGACGTGTGTGCCCAATGGAAAGTCGGGAGAGCGTAGTCTCCCAACCACAACACTGTTGATACGAATACCACAAACCTAAACACTGCCTGATAGAATATAATTTGTTATGAATCAGTTCAGATCAACGTTCTTACCAACGGTTGCTAAGGTGTTTAGAGATTACAGGAAAATAATTTGAGAATGGAATAATAGTCGTATGGGTTTTTCTGTGAAAATATGGTACAATAGAATTAGGCAGGATGAATTATCAGGGTAGCGATATTGTGAGATTTAAGGATACCAGACATAGGCAGATTGAAGTGGAGTTACTGGTGGATATGGGAAAGCCAGTGGCACTAGGTGATATAGACAGTGATAGAGACAGTGGAAGAACAGAAACTTGCAGGAAGGAAAAAAAAGAAGAGAGGGTTTCTAAATATATATTATACAAATAGTCGTAGCACTAGAAGCAAGATGAACAAGTAAAGGAACTGTGTTAAACGCCTTCTTACGGTCCAAGAAAATGCAATCTACCCACCCCTCTCTCTTTTGTCTTACTGCTGTCACCCTGTCATAGAACTCCAATAGGCTTGTGACACAGGATTTCCCGTCCCTGAAACCGTGCTGGCTGTCATTGAAAAGCTCATTTCTTTCTAGATGCTCCATCACTTTTCTCCTCATAATCTTCTCCATGACATTGCATTCTATACATGTCAGTGACACTGGTCTGTAGTTTAATGCTTCGTGTCAGTTTCCTGTTTTTAAAAATTGGGACTGCATTTGATGTCTTCCATACCTCAGGTAGTTGCCCTGTTTCGATAGATGTGTTGAAGATTGTTGTTAGTGGTACACAAAGCGCTTCTGCTCCCTCTCTCTGGACCCATGGAGAGATGTTATCCGGCCCCATCGCCTTTGAGGTATCTAGTTCGCTTAGCTGCCTCTTTACTTCTTCCTCGGTTGTATGTATTGTGTCCGACACTTGATGGTGTACCCCACCTCTCCGTTTTTCTGGAGTCCCTTCTGTCTCCTCTGAGAACACTTCTTTGAATCTTATGTTGAGCTCCTCACATACTTCGCGGACATTTCTTCCTCAGCCTGATTACCTGGTCCTTGACTGTTGTTTTCTCCTGATGTGGCTGTACAACAGCGACATAGCTCATGGCCCCGCCTCTACACTGGCCGCTACTGGGTCACTCTCCCTGCGCCATGAGCTTTATCATACCTCGTCTTAAAGCTATGTATGGTTCCTACGTCCAATACATCGCTTGCTACACTATTCCACTTCCTGACTACTCTATGACTGAAGAAATACTTCCTAACATCCCTTTGACTCATCTGAATTTTCAACTTCCAATTGTGACCCAATTGTGTGTGTATGTGTGTGTGTACTCACCTAGTTGTGGTTGCAGGGGTCGAGTGTGTGTGTGTATATGAGTGTGTATGTATGTGTGTGTGTGTGTGTGTGTGTATGAGTGTGTATGTGTGTGTGTGTGTATGAGTGTGTTTTTTGTGTATGTGTTTGTGTGCGTTTGTATGTATGTTTTGTGTGTTGTTTGCGCTGTGTGGTGTGTGTTATGTGTTGTGTGTGTTTTTTTGTGTCGTATGTATGTGTGTGTATGTGTGTGGGTGTGTGTGTGTGTGTGTGTGTGTGTTTGTGTATGTAATAATGGATATTTGAGTTTCTCAGAAAATATTTCCCTGAAGAGATTCGATTAATTGGTTTCCTGATTTTTCTCATTTTTTTTCTTTTTCTTCTCCGTCCAACTTTCTATTTTGACGAGGTCAATTTTCTTGGCACACCTGAGATGTGCAGGAGCCCTACAACAACAGTTAAATGACCCTTTCCTAGCATACTGGAATGGCTCCGATAACTACCAAAACCTTCTGCTGCTTGACTAGCTGGTCGACGGCGGAGAGAGAATTTCTAGCGTTTAAATATGCATCTGCCATATTTTTATATATAAAATAGATTTGATTTTTTTTCCCATTTAAACTTGATAAATACATTTAAGTTTACTTTCCTCTGAACGGTTTCTGTATTTAGTGGTTGATGTGTCGTCAACCAAAATCTAACCCATTGCGGTTAGTGAATGTGTGGGGACTAATTGGTAATTGTAATTAGTATATAAACTTCGAATCAGAGAAATACAGGTGATAACTGAAGAATGCATCGTCTGAACAGTCTTAAGCTATTCTGAGCTTTCCATAAAGGAAGATTCGTGTTATTTTATGATACACTTGTCCCAGTTTCCGAATTTTATTAAATAAATTGATATTGACTTCCTTTCAATGACTGAAAAATATCTCATATTACTTTCGTCAAGACCCTTATAGTTTCTCTTTAGGGGTAAATTTTAAATTTCAATGAAAAATCTTGGAATCTTTGGATTCAGGCTACAAACACATAAGTAATGGCGTATGTTAATTTGAAGAATTTTATATTGAGTTTGGAATTTGCGAGTTCAAATTTGCTATTGTTTTTATAGACTTTTATGATATTTTTTATGAAATTTTAAATAGAATTGAGCCTAAAATTGCAAAAATATTGAAGACTCGTAATTATTTAGCGTTTTATTTTTTCAAGAGTTTAACGAACCTTCAATAACGACTTAATGCCAGAGCTATGATATATTCATCGAATGAAACACAAAACGTTTATTTGGGTTTTCGCTATGAAGGTATAAAAAAAAAATTATGAATTATATGTAATAACTGGAGAATGCTTCTTCTGGTCAGTTTTAAACTTACTGATGATGTTTTTCCCTTATAGGAAGCTTTGTCTTGATTTAATGCAGCCTAAGTTTTAATGTGTTATTTTTATTAAACATATTTGTTTCTTTATTATAACTAAAGAATGTGCCTTCATGTGCCTTCATGTGCCTTCATGTGTCTTCATGTCACAAATATGCCAGTATCTTCTATATTACTGTGTTATCCTACGTTACATGTACACACTCTGCCTCTGTGTGAACATAATATCTGTGGGCCATTATAACCTTCGAAAAAAATAGTACATTACGAATACAAAGTTTTAGTGCATTTACATATTTACTGATAATTGCATACTAACTTCAAGGTATTGTATTTAAATCTTAAATGCTGGCTGTTTCTGCTGATTGAATTTGGCCTGTGAAGGTCCCAGATAGAATTTGTGAAGGAAGTAACTCACAAAATTGCAACAATTGTATTCATGCGTTTATTTCTGAGTGTTTTTTATGATTGTTTTCACTCTTCAGTGCTGATAACTTGAGTATGCAAATGCTGAGCGGCTTCAAACTTAATGTGCTTGTGTATTTTAGGATATCAGTCGCTTTGAGATATCAAGAGAATACCTTGTCAGCTTATGTTCAAAACTTGACCTTTTTATTTAAGAAATTTAGATATTATTGTCCATGTGATAACTTGTAAATACCTCTTCTGATTCATTTCAGATGTTCAATGTCAATATTTAACTGCATGAGAAACTTACGCAACTCTCTACTTTATTCCTTTTATTTCTCGGGTCGCTGGGAGACCAAGTCAGTTCTTTAACAAGAGGTTTGGTAAGTTAGGGAAGGAAGAAGGGTAGGTAAGGATGGACTGTGAAGGATGGATAGGTGAGAGTCAGGAGAGAGGATAATAAAGGTAAGTGGCCCAGCTACTCTGGCGTATATTATTAAAGGTGTGTGTGTTGTGTTATGCATAATAATCAGATGACTGTGTATACCACGCCTTCCATTAGAGACACACTTGTATACATGATTAATATGTGCATGCCAGCGAAGTGGTGGTGTGTACATTTTGTGTAATTGTTAGTCTTATTTTTACTCTATTTATTCATATTTCCCTAACTACTCTCTCTATTAAAAATCCCTCAATTATTGAAAAACTACTAAAGCATCTTTTTTTTTTTTTTACTTTTAAATATTTCAACTTCATCCTTTCTCTCTCTTTCTTTCTTCTTCTTCTTCTTCTTCTTCTTCTTCTTCTTCTCCTCAAATAATGTTATAATTTCATTCTACTTTTCCTTCCCAGTGTGACCCTTATTTTATCTTAGTCTCCTTCCTCGCTGCCTTCTCTTCCTCCACAGGGGTCTTCATCGCTGCCTTCTCTTCTTCCACAGGGGTCTTCCTCGCTGCCTTCTCTTCCTCCACAGGGGTCTTCCTCGCTGCCTTCTCTTCCTCCACAGGGATCTTCATCGCTGCCTTCTCTTCCTCCACAGGGGTCTTCCTCGCTGCCTTCTCTTCCTCCACAGGGGTCTTCCTCGCTGCCTTCTCTTCCTCCACAGGGGTCTTCCTCGCTGCCTTCTCTTCCTCCACAGGGGTCTTCATCGCTGCCTTCTCTTCCTCCACAGGGGTCTTCATCGCTGCCTTCTCTTCCTCCACAGGGGTCTTCATCGCTGCCTTCTCTTCCTCCACAGGGGTCTTCCTCGCTGCCTTCTCTTCCTCCACAGGGGTCTTCTTCGCTGCCTTCTCTTCCTCTACAGGGGTCTTCCTCGCTGCCTTCTCTTCCTCCACAGGAGTCTTCCTCGCTGCCTTCTCTTCCTCCACAGGGGTCTTCATCGCTGCCTTCTCTTCCTCCACAGTAAAATATCTTGATAAAAATAAAAATAGCTTTGCAAGATCATCTCAGTTGCACAATAACGAGGTGACAGAGAGACACTGAATCCCTCGTAATACCACCTTATTTTCGCATTAACAGAGGTGATCTTAACACTACATCTTATGTCATCTCAGTGTCACATGAAGAGAAGTGGCCTTTGATACAATGGTCCCTTCATGAGGTCATCCTGGTGTCACTTCCAGAACAGGAGAACCCTGCCACAATGGTGCCTCCGTAGGGTCATCTCCTGCGTACACACAGAGTTTGGGATGATCTTATTATACACTGACCTTCCTGAATACCTTGGTAATTGAGAATTGGGAGCTCAATTATCAGGAGTAGAAGGAAGAGGAACAGGGGGAATAATTGATGGAGGAGGAATTGCTAAAGGTGGATGGAAGGAAAAGGAATAGGCACATCACAAAAAAACAATAGAAAAAAAGAATTAGTAGAAAAAAAAGAAAAACGAACTAAATTTAAGAGAATAGAAAAAAGTAAAAAATAAATAATATGAAAATAGATACGAAAAGGGTGATAACTGAGAGAAAATGACAAAACTGAAAAGTAATAAAAAATGTTTGCTGTAGGAAATAAAAAAGAAAATAATGGGAAAATCTGTTAAAATACGAGAAGTGAATAAAGAAAATAATAATAATAAAAATAAGAACTGAAGAAAATAAAAAAAATAAGAGTCAAATGGGAGGAGAAGAAGGAAGAAGCAAAGAACTGGGAGGATTAGGAAGATATAACAAAACATTAAAAGAAGCAAATGGGAAAGGAAGAAGAGACAGAATTTATAATATTAGGATAATATAGAAAAGAGTAACAGGGAGAAAAAAGTGAAGCAGAAAAAATAGGAAGAGGATAAAATGAAGAATTCCTGAAAAGGGGGAAGGCAGGACTGGAACAGAATAAAAATACGAAGAATAAGTGCAGAGGGAGGAAGAACGCATAAAAGAAGAAGAAGGAAAGAAGAAGTAAACGAGAAAACGAAAATAGATCAAGAAGAATCAGAATAAAGGCGATAAATTGTCAAGACGAAAAGGTTGAAAACAAATGTAAGCAAATTAAGAAGAAAAAAGAATGAAGAACATTAGAAATTACAGACTGGCAGGGAGAAATAAGCAACAAAGAATAAAATGGGAATGTAACACTAAGTGAAAGGTGAATAAAACGATGATTGTTGATTAAATGTCAAAAAAAAAAAAAAAAAAAAAAAAACAGATAAATACATGTAAAAACATTTTGGAATAATATTTGCAAACATGAGATAATGTGATACAGCATAAAAATATAAGGAAATATAAGACATCATAAAAATGTAAGTAAGTTGGAGTACAAAAAAATCAAACTTTCATAAAGAGAAATAAATGTGAGACAATAAATTATAAGTTTCAAAATTAAATAAAGAAATATTTTTATGTGAATTTAAACTTCTTCCAGCTTTATCTACAGTAAAATATCTTGATAAAAATAAAAATAACTTGACAAAAATCAGTTATTTATATAACAATAGGAATAACCCTTGGCTCGGATTCTTTTTCTAAGGCCTATTGTGGCGAGCACTGACTATGTTACACCATACTGTTTGTTCATCTTATGTCATTCGTACATACACTATAGACGCGCTAAACTCTCAGCTAGATTAAAACAGTTTATTTTGGGGCCCCACTGCTCTGATACACTGTTCAACTCAAACACCAGCCAGTTGGGTAGGAGCTTCCCACCCCCTTCCCCTCCCCGAATAATGGTTACGATTTCGCAGTTGGTTCAGTGGCAGATGCCCACTAACACTGGTTGCATACACTCATTTACACTTGCGCACCTTGATGGTTCAGTGGCAGATGCCCACTAACACTGGTTTGTATACACTCATTTACACTTGAGCACCTTGAGAGGAAAAAAACAATTGTAGTGAATGCTTCTTTGCTCTCTAGCTCATTATTATTGTGCTGAAAATATCCACTTTGTACACATTGCAAATATCTTGGTGATGGGAATAAATGGTTACTGTAAAAACACTCTCTTGTGCTTGCCTTTGCCTATATTGGCTTGCGTTGTTCTTTGCCTAATGACTTTATTTACGAACAGCTCTGAGATCCTTTTAAATATCTATCTATATTCGTAATTATTGTTAAACATTATTTTTTTGAGAAAATACTGGAATACATTCATAATAGAGCTGTAGATGGGGATCAAAATAACTAGATTCCATTATTTTTTTTCAGATCACTACACTTTGGTATAGTGAATTCATTCTGCTGAGCTAGTATAAGAAAACAATAATTTCCCTCATAATCGAAATGGATTTCCAAACGACATTTATGATGACTTTAAAAAAAACTTGACAGCATTAACTTATGAAATACGAAATATATAAAAAAAAGCAAAGTATCACAATCCATGAGAAGTTTTCATAAAAAAAAAAAAATATTTGATGTCACAAGTGGGGTTCAACAAGCATAAGTGATGCGCTTTTTTTATGTTGTTAATTGATACAAATAACTTGCTAGAAATACTACATAATTACAGAAATATTTGTACATGATACAAAAAATTGCAGGCAGAGGCAGAGATTAAAATTGTTGACAAACTGAGCAAATGAAGTGATTTTGTGCTGTCTTAATATCAGCTGATATTATAAATAATAAAGTGGTATCGGAAGACCACATAATAAAGTGGTATCGCAAGACCACATAATAAAGTGGTATCGGAAGACCACATAATAAAGTGGTATCGGAAGACCACATAATAAAGTGGTATCGGAAGACCACATAATAAAGTGGTATCGGAAGACCACATAATAAAGTGGTATCGGAAGACCACATAAGTGTTGTAGTGATAAACTTTCGCACACGAATAAATCCAACAAAAATACTCATTAGATATAAAAATACTGAAATGCTAAACATATTAGAACTAAGAGTTAGAAATAGAAACTGAAACATAGAGGTGTTGTAAAGGGTACACATACTAAGGAAAACATAGAGGTGTTGTAAAGGGTACACATACTAGGGAAAACATAGAGGTGTTGTAAAGGGTACACACACTATGTAAAATATAGAGGTGTTGTAAAGGGTACACATACTATGTAAAATAGAGTTATGATGGAAAATGGTTCCACATTTGGAAAAAAAATGAGTTTTAAAAAAAATCAAGATGATTCAACGTTTCTCCCATGATTGGGAGATTTTTCAAGCACATGTTCTTGAAATCTCACAAGTGAGCGAAATGTTGCAACAATAAATTACTTCACTGTATTTAAAGGCACTGAAAAAGCCTTCGATGGAACACAGAAAAAGGCACAGAGACATATTACTAATAATAGAAAAAGAATAATATGAAAAAAAGTATTTTGTACTGAAACGACAATGAGACGAACGAATGAGAGAAAATATTTTCACATTACTAATGAAGTATGCAACATATATGCAACAAATACATTTTTTTAAATAACTACCAACAAAATTATTCTGTTCTCAGTCGCAAGTTGATAACCAAACAAAGAGTTTGTCACCCACACACATTAATAAACAAAACATATACATACACAAACATACATATATACACTTTCTCTCACACAACCCCAAATAAACGTGCACATGCATAACTTTTAGGTTAGTTAGTATGCACAGTCAGACACAGAAAGAGACACTGTCTGTCAGTCAAACATCCGACCTGAAAAGATGTAAGAGAACTCATAACAGATACCAAGTGCAAGAATTGATTCAGCAATCTTGGCGGCGCCTCAGGTAGACCATATACAAATTACTGTTTGAAACTCAGAGTAGGAAGACATAGCTAAACAGTTCAATAATTAAAACGATGGTGGAGCATAACATGATAGAAAAAAATGTAGGTGACAAGTGCAAAATGTGATATCAGTTGGTGTTAAGGGAAAATTAAAGGGAAGTGGAGGGGAAAGTAAATACCGAACAGGAAACCAGAAAACGCTGAAAAAAATAAAGATTAAAAAATAGAAGAAAAGGGTAGTTGTTAGGGGAAACAGAAATAAGGATAAATGAGGAAATAGAAGGAGTTGAAAAAAAAACATGAATGGGAGAGAAGGAAAAGAGAACTTGTATAGAGTTTCTCAGCCATCAGTGGTCACAAGAGGTCGTACCTGTATTGAGCTGCTTTGGGGGGAAATAAGATAATAAAAATTAGCCTTGAAAAGTATAGCAATGAATGTTAGGTGGCTGTTACCCACTGTAACATCTCTTAGCTTCTGTAACAGCTTTACAGTGGTTAGAAGTTTCTAGTAAAGGAAGAAACACCATATTGAGGAAGGTTGAAATTGAAGATTTAAAGGCACGTAATCACTTATCCATTCTTCAGGACGAATGTTCAGTTGTCACTTAGGATAAAGGTATCACTAACTCCTCTGCCAATAAAGGTAAGAATATTCTAGTGGTCGGTGACTTACAGATAAAATATTTTAACCATGTTTTGTGTAACAGAGTTAGGAAGGTGGAACACAGAGAGCGTTTTTCAGAAACTTTTGTTGGTGACATAGTTAACAGGTTTCATAATATCATGTCACATAATGAGAACAAACGTATTATCATCCAGAGTGATGGGTAAATTATGATATTGGGAAGGGCATGAGAGAGAAGCTACTAGAGTAGAACTGGACAGGTGTAGAGTAAATTTGCTCTAAGGGTAGAGTCCCGATCATATATAGCAGTTTGCCTGGAAGATGAGTAGGCAATGAAGGGTTATCTAGGGCAATTGGTGTAAATTGTTCGCTAGACAGGAACTACAAAGAAATTGAAATCCCATTAAGAACTGGGACAGTTTCTACGGCAAACATGATATATATGCAAAGGATGGGGTACATCTCTCTGGGGAAGGCATAGTAGCATTAGCCAAATTTGTTGAAGGAGCACTATTGCTGAGTTGCCTTGGACTTTAAATTGATAGAGGATAGAGGCATGAGTGTGTATGGGAAACAAATAAGTTACAGGATACCTCAAGGATATGTTCAAAAGATATTATTCATCATAAAGTTACTAATAATTGTAACGAAACTGGTCAACAAACAAGGAGAGACAGTAGAGGGCAGCGAGAGACTAACTCTCTTAAGATTTAATATAATAAGAGCAGGAGCGTAAGAAATAAGATTGATGATCTAAAATTAATTGAATGTGAAATAATCATAGATATTATTGCTATAACATTGTTCCAGACTTTGGAGCAGAACTCTTCTCCAGTCTGAGGGACTGACCACCTCAAAACTAGGATTCGAGGGTAATGGACTGATTACATCTCTACTTCCTCCTCTGTACCTCGTTACTCTTTCCTTTATTTACACCCTCTTTCAGATTCACGTCTCCTCATTCACACCCATCCTCACTATCTACCCTCACCTAATCTTGAAGATCTCACTCATTCTCTTACTCATATCACTTATACCCTTACTGGTACACTCACTTATAACCTCCCTCCCTTACAATCATGCACACACACACACACACACACACACACACACACACACACACACACACACACACACAACACACACACACACACACACACACACACAGGTGAGTACAGGATCCATACATAGCTTTAAAAAAGATACGATAAAGCTCATAAAGCAGGGCGAGTGTGGACCTAGCAGTGACCAGCGAAGAGGCGGGGCCAGGAGCTGTGAATCGACCCCTGCAACTACAAATAGGTAAAACACACACACATACACACACACACACACACACACACAACTCAGGGGACTGTCCTATGAAGAAAGGTTGAGGGAAATAGGACTAACAACACTGGAGGAAAGAAGGGTCAGAGGAGACATGATAACGACATACAAAATACTGCGGGGAATCGACAAGGTAGACAGTGACAGGATGTTCCAGAGAGGGAACACAGAAACAAGGGGACACAACTGGAAGTTGAAGACTCAGATGAGTCAAAGGGATGTTAGGAAGCATTTCTTCAGCCATAGAGTAGTCAGGAAGTGGAATAGTCTAGAGAAAGATATAGTGGAGGCAGGAACCATACACAGTTTTAAGACGAGGTATGATAAAGCTCATGGAGCAGGGAGAGCAGAGACCCAGTAGCGGGCAGCGCAGAGGCGGGGCCAGGAGCTGAGTATCGACCCCTGCAACCACAATTAGGTGAGTACAATTAGGTGAGTACACACACACACATGATAACAACATATAAGATACTGAGAGGAATTGACAAGGTGGACAGAGACAGAATGTTCCAGAGATGGGACACAGCAACAAGGGGACACAGTTGGAAGTTGAAGACTCAGATGAATCACAGAGATGTTAGGAAGTATTTCTTCAGTCACAGAGTTGTCGGGAAGTGGAATAGTTTAGGAAGCGATGTAGTGGAGGCAGGCTCTATACATAGCTTTAAGCAGAGGTATGATAAAGCTCATGGCGCAGGGAGAGTGACCCAGTAGCGGCCAGTGAAGAGGCGGGGCCAGGAGCTTTGACTCGACCCCTGCAACCACAACTAGGTGAGTACAACTAGGTGAGTACACACACACACACACACATCTTCACACATGCACTTAATTATTCACTGTTTAACTTTCTATTTTAATCATTCCATTGATACTCTTGTTCAAGAGTTAACTTACATAGCACCTACTCAATAACGACCAACTCATCAAAAGAACTTCCTGTTAACCCATCAGTCTACCACAAAGTCTCTCCGTACCATGGTTAACACTACCCTTCCACAAATCCACTAATTCTCCTACCAACTTACCCTCTTTCTCTTAACAGTTAGACATCAACCAATATTTTCAATTTGCTAAATGTATCCTAGAATATATGTTCTCCGAAGTTCGCTGTTGCTTCCTAAACTAACATACTACCACCGGAGTCGTTATATCACCATGCCCGGTATTTACGATGCCCTGTTTCTCAGTCCCTGAAGTCTCGCTTCTGCAACCCTCGCAAAGCCTCTCCCTACCTCCCCTAAAGCAAGGCAGCCCCACCCCCAACAACTCTCTCCCTCACCTCGTTTCTTTCTCCACCTCTACGCTCCGCTTCTTCACCCATCGCCTCCCCACGTTCACTCCCTGTGTTTGTAAATCTGGCTCCATGCAAAGATAAGACACAACACTGCGCCAATGGGGATATGTTGTAACTTCCCAGCATTGTAAACATAATTTTCTTACAACACACAATTAGCGTTGTAACAGAAGATGTGATTAGTAAATTAATTGTCGATTTCTGTATATAATGTTAGTCCTCTTCATTGCATCCGAGCAAGAACAGCGTGATAATAACACTGTTCAACAACAACAACAAAAATAATTGCCAAGGAAGGTATTTAGGGTATTCTGGGGTTGCTGAATTCGACAATGGTAGTAGGTTTTTCAAATTGGCTCTAGTTTGTGAAATATTGCATACGTACCCTCAATTAACAGGGAACTAAGCCATAACTCATGTATATGTATATGTAGTGACAATTCGTATATACAGATAGTTTTAATAAAGATTAAAATTTCATTTTTAAATTGTTTAATATTTAACGAAGGGAGTTGTATCAACAACGACTACATGAAAATATTGTAACCTTTATTTTGTTATTTTTCCAGATAAATATGAGTTCTTCACGACGAGGCTGCTTTAACAATCCCAGTGCATTTTCCTACATTATTTTTGGCGAATACTCTTTGCGAAAATAAAGAAAAAACATTACAGATTTTGTAAAACAAACTTATTTTACTTATTTTGGAAAGACGCTTGGAGAACAAGACAAGTTTTGGGGTTCCTATATGGTCTGCAAAACCTGTGTAGAACGCTTATGTCAGTGGAAAAACAGGAAAAGGGAAAGTTTAAACTTGGGTGTGCCTATGGTGTGGAGAGAACCGAAAAACCACCACGACGATTGTTATTTCTGTATGGTAAATATAAAAGATTTCAATCTATATACAAGATACTCAACTGGGAATATCCTGATTTGGAGTCAACAAGGAGACCTGTGCCACACAGAGAAGACGTTCCCATTCCAGTGTTTACAACATTGTCTGACCTTCCATTGTCAGATGTTGAGGAAACCTCTGGGTTTAGGATGTAACACAGGTGATAGCAGTGAAAGTGAAAATGTAGTAAGCTTTTCAACACTCCAGCATTTTCCCTAAGAACTCAATGATCTGATAAGTGACCTCAGTCTGTCAGAGTAGAAACATTGGGCGTGTTTCCTTACACCGGTTGTCTATGTTCCCAATCAGTAAAATGGTTACCTGGGTGTTAGTCGCATCCTTGGACAAAACTCACCTAATTTGCCCGAAATGCTCTGTATAACAAATGGCTTTCTATATAGTAGTATGTCATTGATGTCAGCTAGGCCTGTATACCTTGTACATATACTTGTAGAACAAAGATATTAATATTAATGAGGTAAAGAGAGAAGTAAGAGAGAAAAAGTGGGCATATGGTAGGTTTTTACAAAGTAGAAGTGATTCAAAGAGGAAGGAGTATACGGACATAAAATGAGAGGTTAAGAGAGTGGTGAAGGAATGTAAAAGGACAGCAAATGAGAGAGTGGATGAGATACTATGAACAAATTTTGCTGAGAATAAGAAGTTTTGGAGTGAGTTTAATAATTTAAGAATGCTTAGGGAACGAATGGGTATGAGAGTTAAAAATATGAGAGGAGACTTATAAGATGGAGAGTTGAAAGTATCGGGAAGATGGAGGGAATAATTTGAGGAACTGTTAAATGTTGATGAAGACAGGGAAGCTGTGATTTTGTGCATTGGACAGGGAGGTATAACATCTTGTAGGAGTGACTAAGAGCCAGTTTTGAGTGTGGCTAAGGTGAGTGAGTAGAATGAAAGGAGGTAAAGCAGCTGGGATTGATGGGATAAAGGCAGAAATATTAAAAGCATGTGGGATACAAATTTGGAATAGTTGGCGCTTTTATTTAATAAATGAATGGAAAAGGGGAAGGTACCTAGGGAATGGTAGATATCATGATTAGTTCTTTTTTATAAAGCAAAGAGGACAAAAGTGTAAAATTTTTAGGGGAATAAGTCTATTGAGTATACCTGGTAAAGCGTATGACAGTTATTATTGAAAGAATTAAGAGAAAGATGGAGAACAGGATCGCAGATGAATAAGGAGGCTTTAGGAAAGTTAAGGAGGGGGTGTAGACCAAATGCTAACAGTAAAGACTATAAGTGAACAGTATTTAGATAGAGTAAACAGGTT
Organism: Cherax destructor; assembly: GCA_009830355.1. Lineage (NCBI taxonomy): Eukaryota > Metazoa > Arthropoda > Malacostraca > Decapoda > Parastacidae > Cherax > Cherax destructor. Next base: position 150,104 of record WNWK01002177.1, read on the forward strand.
TTTTGTTGCATTTATGGATTTGGAAAAGGGCATATGGTAGAGTGGATAGGAAAGCAATGTGGCAGATGTTGCAAATGTATAAAATAATTGGTAGGTTATGGAAAGAAGTTAAGTGGTTTTATAATATTGAGACTCAGGTTAGGTAGGCCTTAGACAGGGATGCATGATGTTACCATGGTTGTTCAATACATTTATAGATGGGTTGTAAGAGAAGTGAATGCCTAGGTGTTGGTAAGAGGTGTGGAATTAAAAGCTAAAGAATCTACCACAAAGTGGGAGTTGTCACAGTTGCTTTTTGCTGATGACACTGTACTTTTGAGAGATTCTGAATAGAAGTTGCAGAGGTTGGTGAACACGTTTGGAAGGGTATGTAAAAGAAGGAAATTAAAAGTGAACTTAAGAAAGAGCAAGGTGATGAGGATACAAAATGAAGGTAATAAAAGATTGGAGTTTGAAGGAAATGAATGCATCCAGATACTTTGGAGTGGACTTGTCAGCAGATGGGTCTATGAATGGATGTCTAGGACAATTGGTATAAACTGCTGGCTAGACAGGTACTGCAAGGAACTTACAATTCCATTCATTGATAACTGGGACAAATTCTATGGCAAACATGATATGTATGCAAGAGATGGGGTTCATCTCTCTGGGGTTGGAGTGGTTGCAATTAGCCAATTCGATTGAGGGGACATTGGTGACTTGTCTAGGACTTTAAACTGATAAATTATAGAGGTATGGGTGTTTGTGGGAAACAATCAGGCTGCAGTATGAGGATTGAAAATAATAGATATTACCAGGATACCTCAGGGATATGTTTAAAAGACAATATTCAAAATAAAGTTGCTAGTAAAGGCAAAGCAAATGATCAACAAACAAAGAGAGATAGTAGAGGGAAACGAGTGACTAGCTACCTCCATAAGGTTTACTATAAAAATAGTAGAAGTCTAAGAAATAAGATAGATGAGCTAAGATAACTTTCAAGTGCAGGTAATATAGATATTATTGCTATAACGGAGACTTGGACCTGGTTCAACTTGATAGAGAAATGCCTTCTGAATGCAACATACAGGGTTATAAACTATTCCAGACTGATAGGGTCAACAGGAAGGGTGGTGTAAATGAATGGTTAAGAGAACCGACAAGTTGATAAATTAGACACATGCAACTCTTGAGTATCTTTATTGAGGAAACGTTTCGCCACACAGTGGCTTCATCAGTCCATACAAAGGAGAATCGTGAAGAACAGGAGGAGTTTGGACAAATGTCGGTATTGTATACCACTCTTGTACAAATGTGACACCACCTACGACTTCTGCACCTCTCCTGCCTACGGTATATAAGCTGCTTCCTAGCACATATGTAGTACTCTGTTCAAGATTGATGGACTGACAACATCGACTCAAGGTTGAGGGACTGACCACCTCAAACTCCTCCTGTTCTTCACGATTCTCTTTTGTATGGACTGATGAAGCCACTGTGTGGCGAAACGTTTCCTCAATAAAGATACCCAAGTGTTGCATATGTGTCTAATTTATCAGGAAGGGTGGTGGAGTGGCGATGTTTGTCCGAGATAATTTAAATTGTTGTGTTAGACAAGATATAAGATTAGAAACATTGGACACAGAATCTGGCTACAATTTCTAGAGGGTCGTGAAAAATTAATTTTGGTTGTGATTTACAGGCCCCCAAGCCTGGATAGGGAGCGCAGAAAGCTGCTACGGGACGAAATTCATAAGACGTCTAGATATGAAAATGTTGTGTTAATGGGATATTTTAACTTTAGACAAATTGATTGGAACAATGTGACAGGAAATCGTGAGTCTAGTAACTTTCTTGATACGGTTCAGGATTGTTTTTTAAAACAGTTTGTGACAGAACCAACTAGAGGAAATAACCTGCTTGATTTGGTACTTGCCAACAAAGAATCACTAATAAATAATCTTGAGGTTAATGATGAACTTGGGAAAAGCGATCACAAATCACTTAGTTTCAATATATCATGGAATTACCCAGATAACTGCAATCAAGTCTCTGTTCCAGACTTTCGCTAAGCCGACTTCATGGTGCTGAGAAATTACCTAGGTGGGCTAAATTGGGAGGACCTGATTATGGGTCAGGTAGGTGGTTTTGGTTGCCATTATGACGTTTTCCAGAGCGTAGTTCTAGATGCCCAGACAACTTTTGTTCAGAGTAGGGAAATTAGATCTAACAAAAATTATCCTAAATGGATGAACAATAGATTAAAACATCTCAATGTTCAAAGGAGAGGCATATTTAGGCGTATCAAAAGAGGGGATGGGCAGATAATAAATCAATATTTTCAATTAAAGAGAGAAATAAAAAAAGGAATAAGAAGAGCAAAAAGGGATTATGAGGCTAAGGTCGCAAGGGATTCGAAGACTAACCCAAAAAGGTTCTTTCAGGTATATAGAAGTAAGATTAGGGACAAGATAGGCCCACTTAAAAGTAACTCAGGTCAGATCACTGACAGTGATAAGGATATGTGTGAAATTTTCAATTCTTACTTCCTCTCACTTTTTACTCAGGAAGATACTAGCGAAATTCCAGAAATAATGAATTATGTAGAACAGGACGACAATAAACTATGTACGATTAGGGTAACTAGTGACATGGTTCTCAGTCAAATAGAGAAATTAAAACCTAATAAATCCCCAGGCCCTGATAAACTGTTTGCACGGTTTTTAAAGGAATTTAATTAAAGAGGAACTTAGCAAACCTTTAGCTAATAGTTTTAATATATCACTACAAACTGGCATGGTGCCTGACAAATGGAAAATGGCTGTTATACCTATTTACAAGGCAGGTGACAGGTCCTTGGCTTTGAACTATAGACCAATAAGCCTTACCTCCATAGTGGGAAAATTTATGGAATCACTAATTGCCGAGGCAATTCGTAGCCATCTTGAAAGGCATGAATTGATTAATGAATCACAACACGGTTTTAATATATCACGCAAGGGATTCGAAGACTAACCCAAAAAGGTTCTTTCAGGTATATAGAAGTAAGATTAGGGACAAGATAGGCCCACTTAAAAGTAACTCAGGTCAGATCACTGACAGTGATAAGGATATGTGTGAAATTTTCAATTCTTACTTCCTCTCACTTTTTACTCAGGAAGATACTAGCGAAATTCCAGAAATAATGAATTATGTAGAACAGGACGACAATAAACTATGTACGATTAGGGTAACTAGTGACATGGTTCTCAGTCAAATAGAGAAATTAAAACCTAATAAATCCCCAGGCCCTGATAAACTGTTTGCACGGTTTTTAAAGGAATTTAATTAAAGAGGAACTTAGCAAACCTTTAGCTAATAGTTTTAATATATCACTACAAACTGGCATGGTGCCTGACAAATGGAAAATGGCTGTTATACCTATTTACAAGGCAGGTGACAGGTCCTTGGCTTTGAACTATAGACCAATAAGCCTTACCTCCATAGTGGGAAAATTTATGGAATCACTAATTGCCGAGGCAATTCGTAGCCATCTTGAAAGGCATGAATTGATTAATGAATCACAACACGGTTTTAATATATCACTACAAACTGGCATGGTGCCTGACAAATGGAAAATGGCTGTTATACCTATTTACAAGGCAGGTGACAGGTCCTTGGCTTTGAACTATAGACCAATAAGCCTTACCTCCATAGTGGGAAAATTTATGGAATCACTAATTGCCGAGGCAATTCGTAGCCATCTTGAAAGGCATGAATTGATTAATGAATCACAACACGGTTTTACTAAGGGGCGTTCCTGTCTTACGAATTTACTAACTTTTTTTACTAAGGTATTTGAGGAGGTAGATCATGGTATTGAATATGATATTGTGTATATGGACTTCAGTAAGGCTTTCGATAGAGTTCCACATCAGAGGCTATTGAGGAAACTTAATTAAGGCACACGGAATAGGAGGATTTTTTTTTTCCTGGGAGGAGGCATGGTTGACAAATAGGCAGCAGAGAGTTTGCATAAATGGGAGAAATCAGAATGGGAGCACGTCACAAGCGGTGTTCCACAGGGGACAGTGTTGGGCCCCTTGTTGTTCACAATTTACATCAACATAGATGAGTGATTAAATAGTGACATAAGAAGATTTGCTGATGACACAAAAATAGGCCGTCCAATTCATTCTAATGAGGACATTAGAACACTCCAGGATGATTTAAATAGACTGATGCAGTGGTCGGTGAAGTGGCAGATGCAGTTTAATATAGACAAATGCAAAGTTCTAAACGTTGGACAATAAAATAACCATGCCACATATAAACTAAATAATCTATATCTTAATATTACTGATTGCGAAAAGGATTTAGGAGTTCTGGTTAGCAGTAATCTGAAACCAAGACAACAGTGCATAAGTGTTCGCAATAAAGTTAACAGAATCCTTGGCTTCATATCAAGAAGTATAAATAATAGAAGTCCTCAGGTTGTTCTTCAACTTTATATAACTTTGGTTAGGCCTAATTTAGATTATGCTGCACAGTTCTGGTCACCTGTTTTACAGAATGGACATAAATGCACTAGAAAACATACAAAGGAGGATGACAAAGTTGATCCCATGTATCAGAAATCTTCCCTATGAGGAAAGACTGAGAACCCTGAATCTGCACTCTCTAGAAAGGCGTAGAATTAGGGGAGATATGATTGAGGTGTATAAATTGAAAACAGGAATGAATAAAGGGGATGTAAATAGCGAGCTAAAAATATCTAGTTAAGAGAGGACTCGCAACAATGGCTTTAAGTTGGAAAAAATCAGATTCAGGAAGGATATAGGAAAGCACTGGTTTGGTAATAGAGTTGTGGAAGAGTGGAACAAACTTCCGAGTACCGTCATAGAAGCTAAGACGTTGTGTAGTTTTAAAAATAGGTTTGATAAATACATGAGTGGGTGTGGGTGGGTGTGAGTTGGACCTGACAAGCTTGTGCTACTAGGTCAGATGCCTTGCTCCTTCCTTAAGTGAATGGGACCTGACCTGACCAGGTTATGGCATTGGCTTAAGCCGGTAGGAGAATTGGACCTTCCTCGCTGCAGTGTTCCTTCTTTCTTATGTTCTTATGTTTTTATGAAAGATGAGGTGAATCTGAATTGATGAGGGTAAGAAGGTGAGTGGAGCACTAAGGAGTCTATGGAGACAAAAAACATTATCCATGGAAGCAAAGAGGGGAATGTCTGAGATATCATGTCTGAGGGCAGTGTGTGTGGTATAATGCAGAGAATTTGTAGTTTGGAAATTAGGAGGAGGTGAGGGATTACCAAAACTATTATCCAGAGAGCTGCGGAGGGGTTGTTGAGGTGGTTCCGACATGTAGAGAGAATGAAAGTGTGTAAATGTGTAGTGGATGGAAGACAATGTAGGGGTCGGCCTAAGAAGGGTTGGAGGGAGGGGGGTAAATGAGGTTTTGTGTGCGAGAGGGTTGGACTTCTACCAAACATGTGTGAGCGTGTTAGATAGGAGCGAATGGAGACAAATGGTTTTCAGGACTTGACGTGCTGTTGGAGTGTGAGCAAGGCAACATTTATGAAGGGAATCAGGGAAACCGACAGGCCGGACTTGAGTCCTGGAGATGGGAAGTACAGTGCCTGCACTCTGAAGGAGAGGTGTTAATGTTGCAGTTTTATAACCGTAGTGTAAGCATGCCTCTGGCAAGACAGTGGTGGAATGAATGATGATGAAAGTTTTTCTTTTTCGGGCCACCCTGCCTTGGTGGGAAACGGCCTATGTTATAATAAATAAATAATACCAAATGTCAATTGGACTTATTGCTGCATACATAGAGAATCATTGACAGCAAGAAAGATGCCACTGGATGAGGCAGTGAAAGTAATTCATTTTGTGAAAACTCATCCTTTAAATTCACATAATTTTTAGTGACTTTTATGAGAAGTTGGGAAGTGCCCATGAACAAGTGTTCATGCACTCTCAAGTGCGCTGGCCCTCTCGCGGTAAAGTGCTTACTCGCATATTTGGGTAGTGTGATGAAATATAACCATTTCTTCATATTAAAACATTCCATGGGAATGAGTAGATCAATAACTTTTCGTGGCATTCATGTCTGACATTTTTAATTATATCAATGGCCTAAATTTGAGCCTACAAGGGAGAGTTGTAACTAATGAAAATAGACTTGTAGTTGGAACGTCTGTGAACCCAAGATGCTTGACTCCTTTTCGACACTGTGTCTTTCTTGCAGCGTCTGATGATGACCTCTCCCAAGAAATAAGAAACCTTTTCATTCAGCACTTGCAAGTTTTGAACAAAAAAAAAAAAGGATTATTTTCGTTTTCCTAATGCCAGTAATAAGTGGATTACGTAGACATTTCATGAAGATAAAAAAAAAGGCAAAAGGTTTAACTGCAAATGAAAAAAATAATCTTGCCGAACTTTCATGTGACACCTCACTGACACCTCACTGACACCTCACTGACACCTCAATGACACCTCACTGACACCTCACTGACACCTCACTGACACCTCACTGACACCTCAATGACACCTCAATGACACCTCACTGACACCTCACTGACACCTCAATGACACCTCACTGACACCTCAATGACACCTCACTGACACCTCACTGACATCTCACTGACACCTCACTGACACCTCAATGACACCTCACTGACACCTCACTGACACCTCACTGACACCTCACTGACACCTCTCTGACACCTCAATGACACCTCACTGACACCTCAATGACACCTCACTGACACCTCACTGACATCTCACTGAAACCTCACTGACACCTCACTGACACCTCAATGACACCTCACTGACACCTCACTGACATCTCACTGAAACCTCACTGACACCTCACTGAAACCTCACTGACACGTCACTGAAACCTCACTGACACCTCAATGAGGCCAAGTTTCATTCAGTACAATTGAATTGAATGTGAAAAATGAGTAGTCAGAATTGGCATAGAAAACACTGAAATATTTAATGTCATTTCCTGACTACATATTTATGTTATCAGACTTTTTCCCAGCTGTTTTACATCAAATCAAAATGCAGAAAAAATCATGAATGTGGAGCCCAATCTGCGCTTAAAACTGCCTGCCACTGAACCTGAAATTCGAAACCTAGTTTCAGCAAAGTAGCATCAACCATCTCATTAAACAAGAATTGTTTTTTTAATAGTGACAATTGTCTAAATTGCCTACTCAGTTAGTTAGTTAGTAAAATCGGGGTCCATGGGAAAATTAATTTAAATAAAAGAGGTCCTTATTGGTGTAAAGGAATAGAGGATAGGAAGAGAGTTCTATACTTGACTTTAACTCATACACATGTACACAACACGATAGTCCTTAATCTCTAGAAGTAATTCTTTGCGTTAGATTGCCTTGGTGTGAACTTATATTTCTCAAGTACAAACACATAAGAAGATCGGGGTTCCACAGGGGTCAGTCAAAGGACCAGGGCTGTTTCTGGTATATGTGAATGACATGACGGAAGGGATAGACTCAGAAGTGTCCCTGTTTGCAGACGATGTTAAGCTGATGAGGAGAGTTCAATCGGATGAGGATCTGGCAGAACTACAAAGAGATCTGGACAGGCTGCAAGCCTGGTTCTGCTACTGGCTCCTGGAGTTTAACCCACCAAGTGCAAAGTTTTGAAGATCCGGGAAGGGCAAAGAAGACCGCAGACATAATACAGACTAGGGGTCCAAAGACTGCAAACTTTACTAATGGAAAAGAATTTTGTGGTGGGTATAATGCCGAGTGTATCTCCAGAGACGCACATCAACCAAATAACTGCAGCAGCATATGGGCGCCTGGCAATCGTAAGTATAGCGTTCCAACCTTAGTAAAGAATCGTTCAAGACTCTGTATAATGTATACTTCAGGCACATATTAGAGTATGCAGCACCAGTTTGGAACCCACACCTGGTCAAGCACGTCAAAAAATTAGAGAAAGTGCAAAGGTTTGCAACAACACTAGTCTCGGAGCTAAGGATAATGGAGATATGATAACGACATATACGATACTGAGAGGAATTGACAGGGTGGATAGGGAAAGGATGTTCCAGAGATGGGACACAGCAACCAGGGGTTACAATTGGAAGTTGAAGACTCAGATGAGTCACAGAGATGTTAGAAAGATATGTTGAAAGTGATGTAGTGGAGGCAGGATCTTTACATAGCTTTAAGAAGAGGTATGATAAGGCTCATGTAGCAGGGATAGTGACCTAGTAGCGACCATTGAAGAGATGGGGCCAGGAGCTGTGACTCTACCTCTGTAACCACAACTAGGTGAGAACTAGGTGAGTACACACACACACACACACACACAAACTTACACACTCTCACTCCCTTTCTCTCTCTCTCTCTCTCTCTCTCTCTCTCTCTCTCTCTCTCTCTCTCTCTCTCTCTCTCTCTCTCTCTCTTTCTCTCTCTCTCCGCACGAGAGAGACGGTTCCTTCCCCCTGGTGTCATTACTTGGACGAGAATTACCTTTATCGCCCTGGGTTTGCATAATGAGGCAGGTATTGCTTACCACCGTCTTGCTTCATGATATCCGTTAGGTGTAACTTGGTTTTTCACAAGATCTCCACCCTTGGGTCCACCTCCTTACACTAATTAATCTCGTTCTTTCTTCATTATGCTTTGAAACCTCTCTCATTCTGGTATCTTGTTACCATCTAACATTATGAAAGTTTTCCCTACTGTCTTCTGTATAGTTTCACTTGAATTTTAGCTTTCATCTATATTTCTTCTTCTCGGTCACAGATTTGGTAAATACGCCATCATTGTCCACACTGTCAACGTGCACGAGTATTTTCTATGAACAGATCATTTCTCCTCTTGATCTTAGTATGTTTGTTGGTAGGAGAGATAAGTGCTTTTTGTGTGGTTGTGTAATTGTACTCACCTAATTGGGGTTTCAGGGGTCGAGTCATGCTTCCTGGCCCCGCCTCTTCACTGTTCGCTACTAAGTCCCTCTCTCCCTGCTCCATGAGCCTTATCATACCTCTTCATAAACGTATGTATGGATCTTGCCTCCACTATACCAATCTTTCTATACTATTCCTCTTTCTGACAACTATATGACTGAAGAAATACTTCCTAACATGGCTATGACTCATCTGAGTCTTTATCGTCCAATTGTGACCCCTTGTTGATGTGTCCTCTCTCTGGAACATCCTGTCTCTATCTACCTTGCCAATTCCTCTCAGTATTTTGTACGTGGTTATCATGTCCCCCCTCTCTCTCCTGTCCTCCAGTGTTGTCAGGTCGATTCCCCTCGTAGGACATACTCCTTAGCTCTGGGACTAGTCTCATTGCAAACCTTTGCGCTTTCTCTAACTTCTTGACATGCTTGAGCAGGTGTGGCTTCCAAACTAGTGCTACATACTTCAATATAGGCCTAAAGTCCACTGTGTACAGTGTCCTGAACGATTCCTTACTGAGGCGTCGGAATGCTGTTCTTAAGTTAGTTAGTCGCCCATATGCTGCAGCAGTTATTTGGCTGACGTACGCCTCAGGAGATGTGCTCCGTATTATGACTCACGAAATCGTAATGACACGATTGCAAACAAACCATACCACGGGTGGGGTTCGAACCCGCGGTCAGAGAGTCCTAAAACTCCAGAGTCTGCAGTCTTGAGACTCTCTGATCGCAGGTTCGAACCCCACCCGTGGTATGGTTTTCCGAATTATACTCACCCCAAGATTCTTTTCCTTTAGTGAGGATTGTAGTCTCTCGCCCAGTAGACTGTACTCTGTCTGCGGTCTTCTTTGCCCTTCCCCGATCTTCATGACTTTGCACTTGGTGGGGTTAAACTCTAGGAGCCAGTTGCTGGGCCAGGCTTGTAGCCTGTGTAGATCATTTTGCAGTCCTGTCTGATCCTCATCCGATTGAATTCTCTTCATCAACTTCACACTGTCTGCAAACAGGGACACTACTGAGTCTATCCCTTCCGTCATGTAATTCACATATACCAAAAACAGCACTGGTCTTAGAACTGACCCCTGTGGAACCCCGCTCGTCACAGGTGCCCACTCTAACACTTCATCACGTACCATGACTCGCTGTTGTTTTCTTGTCAGGTATTCTTTGATCCATTGCAGTGCCTTCCCTGTTATACCTTCCTGGTCCTCCAGCTTTTGCACTAAATTCTTGTGTGGAACTGTGTCGAAAGCCTTCTTACAGTCCAAGTATACACAGCCTACCCACCTCTCTCTCTCTCTCTCTTGCCTTACAGCCGTTACCTTATCCTATACAGAACTCTAGTAGATTTGTGACGCAGGATTTCCCTTCCCTGAACCCATGCTGGTTATGGTGAATAAGCTCATTCCTTTCTAGGTGCTCCACCAATCTTCTTCCAATAATATTCTCCATGACTTTGCATACTATACATATCAGTGACAAAGGTCCTGTCTTCCACACTTCAGGTAGTCGTCCTGTTTCGATAGATGTGTTGAAGATTGATGTAATTCGTACACAGATCGCTTCTGCTCTAATCATATTCTTGTCTTGGCCTCCTGCTATTTTGTGGTGGGTTATACATCATTGCAATCACCACCTTGGGAATTCCAGTAGGAAGTGTTCCTATTATGTAGTCCCTTGCTTCTCCTTACCAACTTGCTTCTCCCCTTACCAGCTTCTCAAAATTCCATTGGTTATTGATGAGCAGTTCAACTCTTGCACCCCCCTCTATTCCCTCTGTCTTTCCTCACGATATGATAATCAGTTGGAAAGATAGTGTCTGTTATCATTTTTGTGAGCTTGGTTTCTGTGAGAGCTACGATGTCTGTGATTCTTTCGTGCCTCCCACTTATTCGTTATTCCATCAGTGCTGGTGCACCAGACCTTCGTTATCCTTTCCAGCAATGTAGTGCGGTGGGTTTGTGGGGCTGGGGGAGTGGGAGGCCAGGTGGGGTGCAGTGGGGTTCTACTGCATAGGGTGGGGTGGAAACTGTGAATGTGGAGAGTGGTTTGTTTTGGTGTAATATGCTTGTTTACTGAGATATCAGAATACTATTCTTAAGTTTGCTAGTCGCCCATGCGCTGCAGCAGTTGTTTGGTTGATGTGTGCCTCAGTAGATATGTTCGGTATTATACTCACCGCAAGATCCTTTTCCATGAGTGAGGTCTGTAGTCTCTGGCCCACTAGGCTGTATTCTGTTTACAGTCATCTTTGCCCTTCCATGATCTTCATGACTTTGCACTTGGAGGGGTTGAACTCCAGGAGCTAGTTGCTAGACCAGTCCTGTAGCCTGTCCAGATACCTTTGTAGTCCTGCCTAGTCATCCTCCAATTGAATTCTCCACATTAATCTCACATTGTCTGCCAACAGTGACACTTCAGAGTCTTTTCCTTCTGCCATGTCATTCACATATACCAGAAACAGCACCGGTCCTTGAACTGATTGCTGTGGAACCCCGTTCGTCACAGGCGCCCACCTCGTCACTTACCATGACTCACTGTTGCCTTCCTGTCAGGTATTCTCTGATAAATTGTAGTGCCTGCCCAGTTGAACCTGCCTTATCGTCCACCTTTTGCACTAATCTCTTGTGTGGAACCGTGTCAAAAGTCTTTTTACTGTCCAAGAAAATGCAATCTACCCACCCTCTCTCCCTCTTGTCTTACTGCTGTCACCTTGTCATAGACCTCCAGTAGGTTTGTGACACAGGAATTCCCATCCCTGAATCCGTGCTGGCTGTCGCATATAAACTCATTTCTTTCTAGGTGTTCCACCACGCTTCTCCTGATAATCTTCTCCATTACTTTCCATACTATGCATGTCAGTGATACTGGTCTCTAGTTTAATGCTGCATGTCTGTCATGTCTGACATTTTCTATCTTCTATACCTCAGGAAGTCGCCCTTTTTCGATACATGTGTTGAAGATTGTTGTTAATGGCACACACAGCGCCTCTGCTCCCTTTTTCAAGACCCACAGAGAGATGTTATTCGGCCACATCGCCTGTGAGGTATCTAGTTAGCTTAGCAACCTTATCACCTGTTCCTCGGTTGTACATATTGTGTCTAGCACTTAGTGGTGTACCTCTTCCCTCCGAGTCATTTCTGTCTCCACTGTGAATGCTTCTTTAAATCTCACGTTGAGTTCCTCACATACTTCTCGGCCATTTCTTGTGATATCGCCTCCTTTCCTCAGTCTGATTACCTGGTCCTTGACTTCTGTTTTTCTCCTGATGTGACTATACAACAGCTTTCGGTCGGACTTGGCTTTCATTGCTATGTCATTTTCGAATTGTCATTTGGCCTCCCTCATTACCTGTGCGTATTCATTTCCGGCTCTTCGACTACTCTCCTGTGTGTGTGTGTACTAACATATTTGTACTCACCTATTTGTGGTTGCAGGGGTCGAGTCATAGCTCCTGGCCCCGCCTCTTCACTGATTGCTACTAGGTCCTCTCTCTCCCTGTTCCATGAGCTTTATCAAACCTAGTCTTAAAACTATGTATGGTTCCTCCCTCCACTATGTCACTTTCTAGGCTATTCCACTTCCTGACAACTCTATGACTGAAGAAATACTTCCTAACATCCCTTTAACTCATAGGAGTCTTCAACTTCCAATTGTGACTCCTTGTTTCTGTGTCCCCTCTCTGGAACATCTTGTCTCTGTCCACCTTATCTATTCCTCGCAGTATTTTATATGTCGTTATCATGTCTCCCCTAACCCTCCTGTCCTCTAGTGTCGTCAGGCCGAGTTCCCTTAACCTTACTTCGTAGGACAATCCCTTTAGCTCTGGGACTAGTCTTGTTGCAAACCTTTGCACTTTCTCAAATTTCTTGACGTGCTTGACCAGGTGTGGGTTCCAAACTGGTGCTGCATACTCCAGTATGGGCCTGACGTATATGGTGTACAGAGTCTTGAATGATTCCTTAGTGAGGTATTGGAACGCTATTCTTAGGTTTGCCAGCCGCCCGTATGCTGCAGCAGTTATCTGATTGATGTGTGCCTCAGGAGATGTGCTCGGTATTATACTCAACCCAAGATCTTTTTCCTTGAGTGAGGTTTGCAGTATTTGGCCACCTAGACTATACTCTGTCTGCGGTCTTCTTTGCCCTTCCCCGATCTTCATGACTTTTCATTTGGCAGGGTTAAATTCAAGGAGCCAGTTACTGGACCAGGCTTGTAGCCTGTCCAGGTCTCTTTGTAGTCCTGCCTGATCCTCGACTGATTTAATTCTTCTCATTAACTTCACATCATCTGCAAACAGGGACACTTCTGTGTCTATCCCTTCCGTTATGTCATTCACATATACCAAAAACAGTACAGGTCCTAGGACTAACCCTTGTGGAACCCCACTCGTCACAGGTGCCCACTCTGACACCTCGTCACGCACCGTGACTCGTTGTTGCCTCCCTGTCAGATATTCTCTGATCCATTGCAGTGCCTTTCCTGTTACGTGTGCCTGATCCTCTAGCTTTTGCATTAACCTCTTGTGAGGAACTGTGTCGAATGCCTTCTTGCAGTCCAAGAAAATGCAGTCTATCCACCCCTCTCTCTCGTGTCTTACTTCTGTTACCTTGTCATAAAACTCTAGTAGGTTTGTGACACAGGATTTTTCTTCTCTGAAACCGTGCTGGTTGTCGTTTATAAGTTTGTGTCTTTGTAGGTGCTCCACCACTTTCCTCCTGACGATCTTCTCCATGACTTTGCATACTATACACGTCAGTGACACAGGTCTGTAGTTTAATGTCTCGTGTCTGTCTCCTTTCTTAAAAATTAGGGCTACATTTGCCATCCTTCACACCTCAGGTAGTTGCCCAGTTTCAATGGATGTGTTGAAGATTTTTGTTAGTAGCACACTCAACATATCTGCTCCCTCTCTAAGGACCCACGGATAAATGTTGTCTGGTCCCACCGCTTTTGAGGTATCGAGTTCACATAGCAGCTTCTTCCCCTCCTCCTCGGTTGTGTGTATTTCATCCAGCACTTGTTGGTATACCTCCCTATTCTGAATTCCTGGAGTTCTTCCTGTCTCCTCTGTAAATACTTCTTTAAATCTCATGTTGAGCTCCTCACATACCTTATGGTCGTGTCTTGTGAACTCCCACCTTTCTTCCTCAGCCTGATTACCTGGTCCTTGACTGTTGTTTTCCTCCTGATGTGGCTATACAGCAACTTTGGGTCAGACTTGACTTTTGATGCTATATCATTTTCGTATTGTTGCTGAGCCTCCATTCTTATCTGTGCATATTCGTTTCTGGCTCTTCGGCTAATCTCTTTATTTTCCTGGGTCCTTTGTCTTCTGTACTTTTTCCATTATCTAGTGCACTTAGTTTTTGCCTCCCTACACCTTTGGGTGCACCAAGGACTCGTTCTGGTCTTCCCATTACTTCTGTTTCCCTTGGGGAAAAACCTCTCCTCTGCCTCTTTGCATTTGGTTGTCACATATTCCATCATTTCTTTTACTGGTTGTCCTGCCAATTCTCTCTCCCACTGAACATCTTGTAGGAAGTTCCTCATGCCTGTGTAGTCCCCCCTTTTGTAGTTTCGTTTCTCCCTTCTTATTCCTGCTCCCTTCTCAACTTGTAGCTCAACTATATAATCAAAACACAGAACGAAATGATCACTAGCTCCAAGGGGCCTTTCATACGTGATATCCTCGATGTCCGAACTACTCAAGGTGAATACTAGGTCCAGTCTTGCTGGATCATCCCCACCTCTCTCTCTGGTAGTGTCTCTAACATGTTGATGCATGAAGTTTTCCAGTACCACATCCATCATCTTGGCTCTCCATGATTCAGGACCCCCGTTGGGCTCCAGGTTTTCCCAATCAATCTCCTTGTGATTGAAATCACCCATAACTAGTAACTTTGCTCTCCCCATGTGGGCTCTTCTGGCTACCTCGGCTAGTGTGTCTACCATTGCTCTGTTACTCTCGTCGTATTCTTCTCTTGACCTCCTCCAGTTCTGTGGCGGGTTGTACATTACAGCAATTACCACCTTATGGCCCTCAGACGGGATTGTTCTTACTATGTAGTCCCTTTCGCCCATTCCATCCATTCCTTCCACTTCCTCAAATCCCCACCGGTTCTTAATGAGCAGTGCAACTCCTCCTCCCCCTCTTCACCCTCTATCTTTCCTTATAATTTGATATCCGGGTGGAAAGATTGCATCTGTTATCATCCTGGTGAGTTTCGTTTCTGTGAGTGCTATTATGTCTGGGGATGTCTCCTTTATTCTTTCATGCCACTCCTCACATTTATTTGTTATTCCATCTGCATTTGTATACCAAACCTTCAACTTCTTTTCTAAAACCGTAGTCTGGGGGGTACGTTGTGGTTGGGAAAGTGGGAGACCTGATGAGGAACTATGGGTGGTTTGTGTGAAGGTGGAGTTTGTAATGAGGTGGGTGGAAGCATTGGGTATGGCATGTGTGTTTTGGGTTAGATTGTTTGGTTGCACTGGGGTTGTCCAGGTTGGGGGACTTCCGAAGGTGATTGTATTTGAGTTTCCTCCTGAGTCTGGGTTCTCCTGTCCATCTATCTCTCTTTCCTCCATATATATATATATATATATATATATATATATATATATATATATATATATATATATATATATATATATATATATATATATATATATAGAAAGGGGTTTAGTTATAGGTAATACATATTTTAAGAAAAAGAGGATAAATAAGTATACAAGATATGATGTAGGGCGTAATGACAGTAGTTTGTTGGACTATGTATTGGTAGATAAAAGACTGTTGAGTAGACTTCAGGATGTACATGTTTATAGAGGGGCCACAGATATATCAGATCACTTTTTAGTTATAGCTACAGTGGGAGTAAAAGGTAGATGGGATACAAGGAAAATAGAATCAGTAAGTAAAAGAGAGGTGAAGGTTTATAAACTAAAAGAGGAGGCAGTTAGGGTAAGATATAAACAACTATTGGAGGATAGATGGGCTAGTGAGAGTGTAGGCAATGGGGTCGAAAATGTATGGGGTAGATTTAAAAATGTAGTGTTAGAGTGTTCAGCAGAAGTTTGTGGTTACAGGCGAGTGGGTGCGGGAGGGAAGAGGAGCGATTGGTGGAATGATGATGTAAAAGAGTAGTAAGGGAGAAAAGTTAACATATGAGAGGTTTTTACAAAGTAGAAGTGATGCAAGGAGGGAAGAGTATAGGGAGAGAAAAAGAGAGGTTAAAAGAGTGGTGAAGCAATGTAAAAAGAGAGCAGATGAGATAGTGGGTGAGATGTTATCAGCAAATTTTGTTGAAAATAAGAAAAAGTTTTGGAATGAGATTAATAAGTTGAGGAAGCCTAGAGAACAAATGGATTTGACAGTTAAAAATAGGAGAGGAGAGTTATTAAATGGAGAGTTAGAGGTATCGGGAAGATGGAGAGAATATTTTGAGGATTTGTTAAATGTTGATGAAGACAGGGAAGCTGTGATTTCGTGTGTAGGGCAAGGAGGAATAACATCTTGTAGGAGTGTGGAAGAGCCAGTTGTGGGTGTAGGGAAGTTCGTGAGGCAGTGGGTAGAATGAAAGGGGTAAGGCAGCTGGGATTGATGGGATAAAGATAGAAATGTTAAAAGCAGGTGGGGATATAATTTTGGAGTGGTTGGTGCTATTATTTAATAAATGTATGGAAGAGGGTAAGGTACCTAGGGATTGGCAGAGAGCGTGTATTGTTCCTTTGTATAATGGCAAAGGGGACAAAGAGAGTGCAAAAATTATAGGGGAATAAGTCTGTTGAGTGTACCTGGTAAAGTGTATGGTAGAGTTATTATTGAAAGAATTAAAAGTAAAACAGAAAGCAGGATAGCAGATGAACAAGGGGCTTTAGGAAAGGTAGGGGTGTGTAGACCAAGTGTTTACAGTGAAACATATAGGTGAACAGTATTTGGATAAGGGTAAAGATGTTTTTGTGGCATTTATGGATTTGGAAAAGGCGTATGATAGGGTAGATAGGGGGCAATGTGGCAGATGTTGCAGGTGTATGGAATAGGAGGAAGGTTACTGAAAGCAGTGAAGAGTTTTTATGAGGATAGTGAGGCTCAGGTTAGAGTGTGTAGGAGGGAAGGGGACTATTTCCCAGTAAAAGTGGGCCTTAGACAAGGATGTGTGATGTCACCGTGGTTGTTCAATATATTTATAGATGGGGTTGTAAGAGAAGTGAATGCGAGGGTCTTGGCAAGAGGTGTTGGGCTAAAAGATAAAGAAGCAAATACAAAGTGGGAGTTGTCACAGTTGCTTTTTGCTGATGACACTGTGCTTTTGGGAGATTCTGAAGAGAAGTTGCAGAGGTTGGTGGATGAATTTGGTAGGGTGTGTAAAAGAAGAAAATTGAAAGTGAATATAGGAAAGAGTAAGGTGATGAGGATAACAAAAAGAATAGGTGACGAAAGATTGGATATCAGATTGGAGGGAGAGAGTATGGAGGAGGTGAATGTATTCAGATATTTGGGAGTGGACATGTCGGCGGATGGGTCTATGAAGGATGAGGTGAATCATAGAATTGATGAGGGGAAAATGGTGAGTGGATTACTTCGGAGTCTGTGGAGACAAAGAACCTTGTCCATGGAAGTAAAGAGGGGAATGTATGAGAGTATAGTCATACCAACGCTCTTATATGGGTGTGAAGCATGGGTTATGAATGTTGCAACGAGGAGAAGGCTGGAGGCAGTGGAGATGTCATGTCTGAGGTCAATGTGTGGTGTGAATATAATGCAGAGAACTCGGAGTTTGGAAATTAGGAGGAGGTGCGGGATTACCAAAACGATTGTCCAGAGAGCTGAGGAGGGGTTGTTGAGGTGGTTTGGACATGTAGAGAGAATGGAACGAGACAGAGTGACTTCGAGAGTGTATAAATCTGTAGTGGAGGGAAGGCGGGGTAGGGGTCGGCCTAGGAAAGGTTGGAGGGAGGGGGTAAAGGAAGTTTTGTGTGCGAGGGGCTTGGACTTCCAGCAAGCATGTGTGAGCGTATTTGATAGGAGTGAATGGAGGCATATGGTTTTAATACTTGACGTGCTGTTGGAGTGTGAGCAAAGTAACATTTATGAAGGGATTCAGGAAACCGGCAGGCCGGACTTGAGTTCTGGAGATGGGAAGTACAGTGCCGGCACTCTGAAGGAGGGTGTTAATGTTGCAGTTTTATAACTGTAGTGTAATGCACCCTTCTGGCAAGACAGTGATGGAGTGAATGATGATGAAAGTTTTCTTTTTCGGGCCACCCTGCCTTGGTGGGAATCGGCCAATGTGTTAATAAAAAAAAATATATATATATATATATATATATATATATATATATATATATATATATATATATATATATATATATATATATATATATACATACGGAAACCAACAAATATCTGTTCTTATATGCTCTATTATTATTCTTGTCATAACAGAGTTAAACGTTTTGTATTCTTATTAATGTTATTGAGAGGTCTGAGAATTCGCAGCTCAGAGTTCATAGATGAAGAAATTATCTGTGTATCTGTAGCTAACTTATGTATTTACTAATGCAATAAAAAATTGTTGGCCTTATACTGAAGTTAAACAAAAAAAACTGGTTAACTATTCAGATTAGTATTTCATTATCACATCGGTGTCTTGCATTTAGTAATGAAAAGAAAATGCATTAATTTAGGAAAAGTTTCTGTAACAGTGAGCGAATAATTTCTTCAATGACCTTAGAATATAGAAAAAAACTACTTTAAAAATACTTTTAGAGTTTTTAAAGCTTTCTTGATCCAAATAAACTAGCAAATATTCGTTAACTGTGTTGTATCTATCAGGTTACTTCCTTAACGTAGGGAAGATTATGACACAAACATGAGAAAAATAATTTATTGTTCCTTATAACAAAACGTATGAAAGTTCGATGGCCTTATTTTTCTTTTTGAAATGTCAATATCGATATATTCCAGGATTTATTTCCAAACTACAACGTTTATGGGCTGGGATGTCTTTCTTTGTTCTTTCTTAAAGGACTTCTTTGAGTCTTTGACACCTAGTATACGAAGGTTAGTCAGGTTGGCTGAGCTTTTGTGTCTTTGTCCATGAGAATGTTTTCATGGACGGTGTTGGCAGGGTAGCTGGAGGTGTCACATGTGGTGTTGGCAGGGTAGCTGGAGATGTCACATGTGGTGTTGGCAGGGTGGCTGGAGATGTCACATGTGGTGTTGGTAGGGTGGCTGGAGGTGTCACATGTGGTGTTGGCAGGGTAGCTGGAGATGTCACATGTGGTGTTGGTAGGGTGGCTGGAGATGTCACATGTGGTGTTGGTAGGGTGGCTGGAGGTGTCACATGTGGTGTTGGCAGGGTGGCTGGAGATGTCACATGTGGTGTTGGTAGGGTAGCTGGAGGTGTCACATGTGGTGTTGGCAGGGTGGCTGGAGATGTCACATGTGGTGTTGGTAGGGTGGCTGGAGGTGTCACATGTGGTGTTGGCAGGGTGGCTGGAGATGTCACATGTGGTGTTGGCAGGGTAGCTCGAGGTGTCACATGGTGCAGGGCACCTGGAGGTGTCACACGTGGTGTTGGCAGGGTAGTATCAGAGTTGTTAGTGTTGGCAGAGTTGCTGGGTGTGCCCTGTGTGACATGTTTATATTTAATATTAGAATATTATTCGTCACCGTCACATTACTCAACACCTGACTGAGGCAATTTTACCCTTCCTACTCTCCGATGATCCAGTACCTAACGAATTTTATCTTTGGCCTGTGGAGATGCCTAACGACCCAAACAAAATGAGACCTAAAATAGTGACAATCAGCAAATTTGAAAGCTGGAAATATCTGGCACACCAAGGTATATATCAGACTTAATTTAAAGGATAAATAGAGAGAAAGGTTCAACGCCTCATCGTCTCTAGATAAGCATTAGGTTAGAAGTGCAGGTGACGTCGTGCCTTACTAATAATTCCAGTTTTTCATTGTGTTATGCAAAAAAATTGGAGGAATTTCCCAACATATGGAGTTATTCGAGATCTCTATAAAACATTTAATTCTGGCCAGCAGTCTTTACCCCAGTAAATATTGCTGGCCAGAATTGAAGCAAATGGAGTGAAAAAGAAACTTTGGGCCAAGATAAGTGACTAACTTTCAATCTGGAAAGAGAGAATGGTATTTATCGAAGAGGTTTCTGAGTGACTAAATGTAAAGAGTGGAGAGCCCCATGGGTGTACATAAATGGTCTAAATAGGGCTAAGAATTTGTTTTGAAAGATTTGTTATTATTATTATTATTATAATCAAATAGAAGCGCTAAACCACTGGGGTTATACAGCGAAAGATTTGTTGATGATACAAAACCAGCGACTAAAACTGCATTGTTTGAGTAGTAAGTGTGATCTGGAAATATATTATCAACGATAATATGTGGAAAATAATGCATTTTGGAAATAAAATTCTCAAATATAATTGTCAATTATTTGGCTGCCTTGAGCAGCAAAACTTAATGAATGCTTAACTTTTTAGCCATAAAATTTGCGCAAAAAGTACCAAATACTATATTGACTATCTTCAACGGACTTCGTAGATTACATATTAAATGTACGATACAAATGGAACAGTACGGTTTCTTAATACGCAGCACAATGGTGGAAAGAACGATCCACATTGAAGCCTTTAAATGACGTATTCAGACACGGGAAAATTTCCCTAACATCCTACATAAGTTCATAACTCAAAACAATGGATTGAAGATGCGAGGCAAAAGATGAAGAATAAATACATGCAAAGATTTTTTGGGCAAACCGATTTATAGGGGATGAACAAGCACTTTGCAAGTATAAGATACAACTAGATGCTACTCTGAGGCAAAAGGAAATAAACGAATTACTAAAGATTTTTCAGCGACTACATCATGATCACAAGTGAAACAATCAAGTTAAAATATTAGTAGAGAGAATAGGTGGTTGTGTTGGTATTAGTAGAATCGGTGGTAAATACAAGTGGATCCACTGGTATGCGCAGCTCTGTGAGTGACAATTGAGTAATACAAGTATTTATATTTTTTTTCACGCCTTCCATCAACTTCCATCTTTTCAGTTCATTCCATGAGATTTTTCCAATATGGAATGATATTTTTTCCTTGTTTTTATGACGACAGAGGACGCAGAAAGTGGAGGGTGGGAGATTGCCTTCATCTTTGTTAGCCCCGCCTCAAACACCTAAATAACACACGATGGTCCTTAATCTGCATAAAAGTTGACAGTCGTTCCTTGCTGTCAGTTTTTCCTATGTACTCTCTCTCTCTCTCTCTCTCTCTCTCTCTCTCTCTCTCTCTCTCTCTCTCTCTCTCTCTCTTTCTCCCTCTCTCTCCGCACGAGAGAGACGGTTCCTTCCCCCTGGTGTCATTACTTGGAAGAGAATTACCTTTATCGCCCTGGGTTTGCATAATGAGGCAGGTATTGCTTACCACCGTCTTGCTTCACGATATCCTTTGGCTCTAGCTTGGTGTTTGGCCAGACTCGGGTTTTCCTGTTTTGAGCTCCAACCTTTGTGCCCTGCTACTATATAGTTCTAACTGGTCTTAAGCTTTCATCTGTAATCCCTCTATCCTGTACCTGTAATCTCCCAGCCAATGGACATTATATAACTGTTGCAAACACAGTCAAATGGTGAATACATTTACCTCCTCCATACTTTCTCCCTCCAATCTGATATACAATCTTTCGTCACCTAAGTTTTTTTTTGTTATCCTCATAACCTTACTCATTCCTATGTTCACTTTTAATTTCCCTCTTTTACATACACTACCAAACTCATCCACCAACATCTGCAAAGAGCAACTGTGACAACTGTCACTTTGTGTTAGATTCTTTACCTTTTAACCCTACACCTGTTGCCAACACCCGAGTATTCACTTCTCTTACAACCCCATCTGTAAATATATTGAACAACCACGGTGACATCACACATCCCTGTCTAAGGCCTACTTTTACTGGGAAATAATCTCCCTCTCTCTTACATAGTCTAACATGAGCCTCATAAAAACTCTTCACTGCTATCAGTAACCTACCTCCTATTCCATACATTTGCCACATTGCTCCCTCCCCCCTTCTACCCTGTCATACGCCTTTTCCAAATCCATAAATGCCACAAAAACCTCTTTACCCTTTTCTAAATACTGTTCAGCTATATGTTTCACTGTAAATACTTGGTCTACACACCCCTACCTTTCCTAAAACCTCCTTGTTCATCTGCTATCCTACTCTCTGTCTTGCTCTTAATTCTTTCAATAATAACTCTACCATACACTTTACCAGGTATACTCAACAGACTTATTTGCACTCTCTTTTGTCCCCTTTGCTTTTATACAAAGGAACTATGCACGCTCTCTGCCAATCCCTATGTACCTTACCCTCTTCCAAACGTTTATTAGTACCAACCTCTCCAAAACTATATATCCACCTGCTTTTAACATTTCT
>WNWK01002177.1:177500-223929 GCA_009830355.1 Cherax destructor
TTATGATCACTATTTTGGCTATTAGGGATGACGAAGCACATGATATATATGTAATCTAATAATTATAGGTATTATATTATGTACTCATATTAATTATAGTGCACACAGTATCAAAAAAATAATATTTTCTAACATAAAATAATAGAAGAAATTTCCATACACTAATATTTACAGTCCTTTTCGGTTGTGTTCAGTATCTCTCTCCAGCACCAAACTGATAGTCAGGTTTCCTTCACATCTCTTCTCCATTCTGACTAAGTCTTGGAGAAATCTCTTTGAGCAATAAGAGTCCTGTACAACTTTACGCCATCAATAAAAAATATTCCCAATTAGAAAAAAGCGCATTTTTCCGCTCAATATTTGCCCATTGAAAGCTTATATATATATATATATATATATATGTCGTGCCGATTAGGTAAAACTCGCGATTTTGGCTTAAATAGCAACGCTCACCTTGCCATATAAGACAAGTGAAAATTTGTGTATGCAATAATTTCGCCAAAATCATTCTGAACATAACGAAAAAAATATATTTCATTGTGCTTGTTTATTATTAAATTAATGTTAACGTATCTAAAATATATTTAGTTGGGTTAGGCTAAATTAAATTGCGCTTGTTGTAATAAGGTTAGGTAGGTTTTCAAAGTTTCTCTTGGTACAAAATTATAAATTCTTACATGAACATAAATTAAAAAAATATATCTTTAAACGTATAAGAGAAAATTTTAGAAAGGACTTAATTTTAGATGAGTTCTTGCTAATTGACCAGTTTTACCTAATCGGCACGACATATATATATATATATATATATATATATATATATATATATTTTATATATATATATATATATATATATATATATATATATATATATATTGACAGATTGTATGATAGAATGCGAGTACCGTGACCCGAAATTGACTCGCAATCACAGATCAATCACCAAGCGAGCGTTGGTAGTTGAAGACACGCAGGGTCATGCAAACGTTTAAAAAACAAACTTTTTAATAACAGAGCAAAAATTCCTAAAAGCTTTCATATGTTTAGACACATTTTTGCCAGAGTTGTAAAAAATAAATTAGGTAAATCACATTTTCTTGGCTCCTGAGTGAGGTTGAAACTCTCTAGATTGAGCTTAGACGTTAAAACATAAGAATAAGGCAGCAACGCAGCAGGCTAACTTGCTAGGCAACATGCAAGGCAACGAGACTCATAATTTTAATACGATTTTTGAACTATCCATTTCTGGCTGTATCTGGGTGATGTCAGCGGCACTAGAAGAACTTTCACTTGTGTTGTTGGTAGTGGAGAAGAGAACAACAAAAATATTGCAGTTTAACACTGTATTCACTGGCGCCTGTTAACAATACAAAATGTTTTAGTCCTTAGCCATTAAACATGTAGGAATGACATGTTTAACAGCCCTTCTCTTCACCTATAACATGGGCATAATTGAATGGGAGAAAGTTTACCTATTTTGTTATTTTAAGATTTTTTTTTTTAAATTGTGGCAGGGCAAGATTAGAAAAAGAAAAAAATCCTAGTACCATAGAATAAAGCGTAACAAAAAACTAATTTCAATTAATCTTAACTGAATTACAAATTTCATGAGGAAGTTTATTTTAAAGTCAAGGCGATTTCACGAATGAGAATTTTTTAAATACCCGGCCAAGCATGACACTGATGATGTGTTTTTGGAATGGATTTTTGCTTTCGTTTCATTCCAAAAAAAATCAAAGGGATACGGATCATGTCTGCTTCCTAGAAATAAAACATTACTTAACTATTAAAACATATGGGAAATTACTGGTTAAAATACAGAAATAAAGTGAATGGAATTTATAAATACTTCAAGGCATTTTCTTGAAAGACAACAAAATTTAGTTAATAGTTTTCTTTATTAAATATAAGCTTGGCATTCACTATGATACATGTAAAGTTTAATATGCAATTAGACATTAGCCGAAGAGCCAGTAACGAATATGCACAGGTAAGAAGGGAGGCTCAGCGACAATACGAAAATGACATAGCATCGAAAGTCAAGTCTGAGCCAAAGCTGTTGTACAGCCACATCAGGAGGAAAACAACAGTCAAGGACCAGGTAATCAGGCTGAGGAAGGGAGGTGGGGAGTCAACAAGAAACGACCAAGAGGTATGTGAGGAGCTCAACATGAGATTTAAAGAAGTATTTACAGTGGAGACAGGAAGGGCCCCAGGAAGTCAGATTAGGGAGGTACACCAACAACGGATACACCAACAAGTGATGGATGAAATACACACAACCGAGGGGGAGGTGAAGAAGCTACTATGTGAACTTGATAACTCAAAGTCGATGGGACCAGACATCTCTCCGTGGGTCCTTAGAGAGGGAGCAGAGATGTTGTGTGTGCCACTAACAAAAGTCTTCAACATATCCATTGAAACTGGGCAACTACCTGAGGTATGGAACATGGCAAATGTAGTCTTAAGAAAGGAGACAGACACTGACATGTATAGTATGCAAAGTCATGGAGAAGATCATCAAGAGGAGAGTGGTGGAGCACCTAGAAAGGCACAAGCTTATAAATGGCAACAAGCACGGTTTCAGGGAAGGAATCCTGTCACAAACCTACTGGAGTTTTATGACAAGGCAATGGAAGTAAGATAGGAAAGAGAGGAGTGGATAGACTGCATTTTCTTGGACTACAAGAAGGTCTTCGACACAGTTTCTCACATTAGGTTTATGCAAATGCTAGAGGATCAGGCACGCATAACAGGAAAGGCACTGCAATGGATCAGAGAATATCTGACAGGGAGGCAACAACGAGTCATGGTACATGACGAGGTGTCAGAGTGGGCGCCTGTGACGAGTGGGGTTCCATAGGGGTCAGTCGTAAGACCTTTGCTGTTTTTGGTGTGTGAATGACAAAACAGAAGGGATAGACTCAGAATTGTCCCTGTTTGCAGATGATGTGAAGTTAATGAAAATAAATAAATCGGTCGAGGATCAGGCAGGATGACAAAGAGACCTGGACAGGTTACAAACCTGGCCAAGCAACTGGCACCTTAAATTTAACCCCGTTAAATGCAAAGTTATGAAGATCGGGGAAGGGCAAAGAAGACCGCAGACAGAAATTAGTCTAAATGGCCAAAGACTGCAAACCTCATTCAAGGAAACATATCTTGAGGTGAGTATAATACCGAGCACATCACCTGAGGCACACATCAACCAGCTGCAGCATATGGGCGTCTGGCAAACCTATGTATAGCGTTCCGATACCTCAGTAAGGAATCATTGAAGACCATATATGCCAGGCCCAT
This sequence comes from Cherax destructor, assembly GCA_009830355.1. Lineage (NCBI taxonomy): Eukaryota > Metazoa > Arthropoda > Malacostraca > Decapoda > Parastacidae > Cherax > Cherax destructor. The sequence goes on from WNWK01002177.1 coordinate 180,801, forward strand.
ATTGGAGTATGCAGAACCAGATTGATATCCACACCTGGTCAAGCACGACAAGAAATTAGAGAAAGTGCAAAGGTTTGCAACAAGACTAGTCCCATAGCTAAGGTGATTGTCCTACGAAGAAAGTTTAAGGGAAATCGGTCTGACGACACTAGAGAACAGGAGAATGAGGGGAGACATGATAACGACATATAAAATACTGGGAGGAATTGTTAAGATGGACGAAGACAAGATGTTCCAGAGAGGGGACACATAAACAAGGGGTCACAATTGGAAGTTGAAGACTCAGATGAATCACAGGGATGTTAGGAAGTATTTTTTTTTATTCACAGAGTTGTCAAGAAGTGGAATAGCCTAAAAAGTGACGTATTTGAGGCAGGAACCATACATAGTTCTAAGACGAGGTTTGATAAAGCTCATGGAACAGGGAGAGAGAGGACCTAGTAGCGATCATTGAAGAGGCGGAGCCAGGAGCTATGACTCGTCCCTTGCAATCACAAATAGGTGAGTACAAATAGGTGAGTACATTGATTTCATGAAAGTTTTGGAGATCGGCTTTGAGCCTTAAATACTGGTGAATCTTATTTAGAGATTAGTCAGTCTGTTATATTTATCGAAGAAATCAGGAAAACTAACGTACTGGTTTTCGTGAATGTCTCATCCTGTTGCACTTTCATATTTCAGGTGATTATGCATTTTTGGGCCTTCTTAACTGAAAGACATTTCCGTGTCCGGGTTAGTAACGAGCTTTCCCTGGAGAAAGCTGAAGGTGTCCCCCAGGGTTGCGTTCTGAGCACAACACTCTTTCTCCTTGCTATAAATAATCTGGCATCTGTTCTCCCATCTAATATTTGGTCATCGCTCTATGTGGATGACTTTGCTATAGCTTGTGCAGGTGCTGACTGTCACCTCATTGCAGTTTCCCTCCAGCATGCCATCAACCGGGTTTCTGATTGGGCCACCACTCACGGGTTTAAATTTTCTAGTACCTATACGGCTCACGTATCCCAGAACGTGATACAGTCAGGTTTCTCGGCCTCCTGTTTGACCGTCGATTGTCCTGGAAACCTCACATTACCTTTCTGAAGGCGACTTGTCATAGCCGGTTGAACCTCCTTAAAACCCTCGCACATCTTTCATGGGGGGCTGATCGTAGAACTCTCCTTCGTCTGCACTCAGCCCTAATTTTATCGAAACTCAATTATGGTGACCAGATATATTCGGCGGCCTCCCCTGCTACTCTTTCCAGCCTTAATCCCATCCATCACCAGGGAATGCGTTTATGCCTTGGTGCATTTCGTTCTTCCCCGGTTGAGAGCCTCTATGTAGAAGTAAACATTCCTTCCTTGTCCGATCGTCGTGATGCACATTGCCTTCGCTATTATGTTCGCTCTCATGACCTCCGTAATCCTTCCATGTATAGGATTGTCACAGATGTTAGTAGACGCTCGTTATTTGTTCGTCGCCCCTGTTTACTTCGTCCCTTTTCTCTTCGTCTACATTCACTCTTGTCTTCCCTTCAGCTACCACCTATATATGTTCATGTGACATCTCCGTTTCCCCTACCCCCTTGGGAAGTTCCTGCTGTCCGTGTCTGTTCTATTCCTCTACCTTGCCCGAAAGCCCAACTACCTACGGCGGCTTCTCGCTCTTTTTTTTCTAGACCACTTCCGTTCTCATTCCCATGCCATCGCAGTATACACCGATGGTTCAAAGTCATCTGACGGTGTCGGATTCGCAGTAGTATTCCCGGACAGCGTCGTGCGAGGGCATCTATTACCCTCGGCTAGCATATTTACGGCTGAATTGTATGCCATTCGTATGGCACTTATCCGTATTGCATCTATGCCTGTGTCACCATTTGTGGTCGTTTCAGACTCCCTTAGTGCTTTACAAGCTATCCGTAAAATTGATACACCTCATCTCCTAGTTCTTCGTATCCAACTTTGGTTACGCCGTATCTCTAGCAAGCACAAAGATATTGTTTTTTGTTGGGTCCCTGGTCATGTTGACGTGCAGGGCAATGAACAGGCAGACACTGCTGCGCGGTCAGCAGTACATGACCTTCCAGTTTCATATAGAGGTGTTCCATTCACGGACTATTTTGCGGTCATTGCTACCCACCTTCGCACCCGTTGGCAACAACACTGGTCTGACCTGCTGAATAACAAACTTCATTCTAATAAACCGGTTATAGGTTTCTGGCCTTCTTCTTGTCACCAGTGTCGAGGTTGGGAGACTACACTCTCCGGTCTTCGCATCTGCCACACTCGTCTTACTCACGGGTATCTCATGGAGAGGCTCCCTGCCCCTCTCTGAGCATTGTCAGGTTCCAGTGTCTGTTCGACATATTCTGTTGGACTTCCCACTCTATCAACGAGCACGCAGAATTTACCTCCAACGGCGTCTTCACTCTACTACCCTTCTTTTACCTTCCCTTCTTGCAGATGGACCCTCCTTTAATCCTGACTCTCTCATTGACTTTTTGACAGCAACTGACTTACTACACAAACTCTGAAGTTTATGCCTCTAGCACCCCCCTCAGTCCCTTCTACCTCGATCTCTTGCTACCCTCTATCCCTGCACTATCCACTACCCTGCTACACTCCATACCCTACTAATCATCCCTCTCCCTCTTACAATCCATTCTTCCTGCATCCTACTTTACCCTGCGGCGCTGTATGACCCCTGTGATTTAGCGCTTCTTTTGATTATAATAATAATATGCATTTTTGGATATTGATCTCTGTAAAGATAACTAGAGAATATCTCTTCATTTCTTAGTAAAAGTTTTGAATTAGTCTGTTTTAATGAATAAATTATCATATGAGTTTCTCAATGTATATTCCGTGCACTTTGAGACACAGGGATGACCGAATTTATGCAATACGAGGCTAACCTCTCTCGGTTCGCGCAGTGACTAAAATGCATTTAGTTCTTTGTGCTACTGTTTACAAGATGGATGTTAGAAGCACTAAAAACTAATATGCTTCGAATATTCAGTCGTAATCTGAAGCTTCGAATATTCAGTCGTAATCTGAAGCTTCGAATATTCAGTCGTAATCTGAAGCTTCGAATATTCAGTCGTAATCTGAAGCTTCGAATATTCAGTCGTAATCTGAAGCTTCGAATATTCAGTCGTAATCTGAAGCTTCGAATATTCAGTCGTAATCTGAAGCTTCGAATATTCAGTCGTAATCTGAAGCTTCGAATATTCAGTCGTAATCTGAAGCTTCGAATATTCAGTCGTAATCTGAAGCTTCGAATATTCAGTCGTAATCTGAAGCTTCGAATATTCAATCGTAATCTGAAGCATTGACGCCACACATTGATGAAAAATGTATACTCTCGCAGTGACATTGTTATAAGCCAATTCTTACCGTTTTAATGTGATAACATTACATTTATGGCTACGAAAAGTTGCCATTTTGTCATTAATTTAATAAACCTATATTCTAACAGAGTTGATGCAAAAAAAAAAATTTCTGAGTATTTATGTAATAATTTTAATCTCAGAATGAAAATAAAATAACGTTATTCTCATAGCGTTGAAAACATAACAAAATCAAGGTTTAGAAATAATATAATTCGCACAACATTGATATTTAAGCATTGATATTTTAATTATATTCTCATGATGTCGATATTCAGTTATAACGGTGATATTCAGTCATACTCTCTAATTTAATTAATACATTAATACATTATGAGGAACAAAAATTTATCTCAATAACATCAGTTTCGCTATGATACTGTTATAAATATAAGAGAAATAAATGTGTTAATAATTTAGTAGAATGTTATTTTAAACAAAAATTCCTGACAAATCTTCAGCAGCATCTAAAATGTAACTTTTCCGCTGAAGAAAAATTATTGGCTATAACTATTAGTTACAAATTTAATCGGAGGAGTATTTCCAGTATTGCAGTTTGACGAACTGGGTTCCTGGAAACACCAAAAAGGAGTTCACATAAATAAACCAACGAATATATACGTTTGTGATAAATTGTAGCAATCCATTTTGCCCTCTGAGCTAAATTCTCAATAAATTTTTCATTATGATTTGTACACAGTATAAATGCTAGTACAAATTTGAAACGACATAACAACTGTATTAATGTATGCTCTGGATTGTAATGGTATCAAGATACCTTATTTCAAGTAATATAACTATAAACAAATATAATCCGAATAGGTAAAACTTGCGATTTTGGCTTAAATAGCAAGGCTCTTCTTGCTGAAAAAGGCAAGCGAAAATTTGAGTATGCAATAATTTCGGAAAAAAAAAACCATTCTGGACCTAACGCAAAAACTATATTTCATTGTGTTTATTATTAAATTAGTATAAACGTATCTAAAATATATTTAGTTTGATTAGGCTAAATTAAATTGCCCTTGTTATAATAAGGTTAGGTAAGTTTTCTAAGGTTATTTTGGTACAAAATTATTAATTTTTACATTAGCATAAATTACAAAAATATACCTTTAAACGTATAAGAGAAATTTTTAGAAAGGACTTAATTTTAAATGAGTTCTTGGTAATTGACCAGTTTTACACAGTATATATATATATATATATATATATATATATATATATATACTATATGAGCATAAAATTAGGGAGAAGGTGCACCCACTTAAATGTAACTGAAATCAGCTTACTTATATTAATTAAAAAATGTATAACATTTTTAACACTTTTCTCTCTGTTTTTACTCAGATACAAATAGAGTTCCGGTGTTTTAAAAATTACATACGGATAAGAATTAATTACGGAAAATTAGTTACTGGTAACGTGGGTCTCATAAACTTAATAGAATGAAGCCAAACAAATTCCACCGGCCCTGACGAATAGTTTTCAAGTGCATTAATGAATATTAAGCGAAACTGAGTGTGACGGTTGTAGCCAATCTTCTCAGGAAAAGTATAATAGAAAAGACTAATAACAAGAAAAATAAACACTTTATTTTAATAGAATGAAATTTAAATAATAAATATGTAAATATGATTACAATAATTATATATTAAAGAAAAATGAAAAATGAAAACAAAAATTATATATATGATTCAAAGCTAAATATTTACAGCTGTGGTCTTATCACTGAAGCAATGAATCTCGGTGATTACTCCGTGGTGGTGGTATTGTTATTGTTGTTGCCTCGATGTTTTCCACAAATCCAACAGTCTTCCAAACTGTTACAATGTCACAAATGATGTCAGGGACTCAGTTGAAAGTTATCTCCAAGTGACGTTCAGTTGCCTGATGTTTCTAGTGTGTACTGAGGTACTACTGGTGTAGTGCAGAAATTGGTAGAACCACTCTGTTTCTCAATTGGTGAGTACGCCGGCCCCCCACTCAGCCTTGAATCCGATGATCCGAGCGGACACAGAGGAAGTGAGATCGAGCGTGGTCAGTCAAGTGATTTCAACCGGTGGCCGGAGCCCAGCATTACACCTCTCACCGGGTGAAAAAGGGGGGTATAGCAGCAGCGAGACACTCACCCCACCTTAACCAGCAAACTACCACTCAATTATCACTCTACATACCTTCACACTTTCATCACTCCTATCTATGGACTTTTCCCTCACACTCCCCCATACCAAGACTGCTAGTCAAGGAATAGAAGTAGAAATTATGAGGTAAAAGTCCCAAAAAAAATGAAAGTCGCATAAGTACAAATATTCTACTGACTGTCACGACTTAACCAGTCAGAGAAATAATTAGATGAACCATTGATATACACAATATGAAACTTAAAAGCCTGGAGTGCCAATGTCCACCTCAAGAGGCGACTGTTGGTTCCCTTAAAAGTTTCTAGGTATACCAATGGTTTATGGTCTGTTTCTAGAATGAATTCTTTCCCCAGTTTGGAGATACCCCACACAAGGGCTAAGCATTCCTTTTCAATGGTTGAGTATCTAGTTTCGGCCGGTAGAAGCTTCCGACTCAGGAAACATACAGGAAAAGGGGTACCGTCATGATACTGCAATAATACGGCACCTAAACCTGTATTGGAGGCATCAGTTCTTAAGAAAAAAGGTTTGCTAATATCTGGAATCTTAAGTATTGGACCTTTAGAGAATATTTCTTTAAGTTCATTAATATTTTCTCGAGCTATGTCGGAAAGTTCAAGAGGCTCCCTCACAGACTTCTTAAGGTAGTCCGACAAACTTCCGGTGAGGTTAGTAATATTGGGGATAAATTTAGCATAGAAATTAACAGAACCGAGGAAGCTACGCATGAGTTTCTTCGTTCTTGGGAATTTAAACTCTGTTAAGGCTTTGATTTTCTGGGGAAGAGGATGCAAGGAGTTATCTGCTAGAACAAAGCCCAGATATCTAATCTGGTTGTATGCCAGAAAGCACTTCTTTGGTTTTGCAGTGAGGCTATGTGCACGTAACCGGCGCAAGACTGACGTCAAAGTCTGGATGTGTTCATCCCAAGTGGATGTCATGACGTAAATATTGTCAAAATAAACGGACACGTTAGGCATATCACCCAGAACTTTCTTCATCAGTCTTACGTAGGTAGCACAGGCTGTTACGAGACCAAAAGGCATTGTCCTATATTGCATGAGACCTTGGTGGGTAGGAAAGGCGGTGTACTGCTTGGATGAAGGGTCTAACTTAACTTGATGATATGCTTGTGCGATATCAATTTCTGTAAAGAAAGTGGCATCATAAAACTTATGGAGGTCGTTATCTATGATAGGCATAGGTTCAGCATCCCACCGAGTGATAGCATTCAGTCCTCTAAAATCGATAGCAAGTCTATAGGATTTATCTTCTTTCTTAACCATGACCACTGGTGAACAATATGAAGAAACTGAAGGTTCTATGATGTTAAGCTTTAATAATCTGTCTACTTCTCGGTCGAATGCCTCCCTAAGATGAACTGGCACAGGGTATAATTTGCGTTTGATGGGAGTGTCTGTGACTAAGTTAATCTTATGGATAACCGTGGAGGTTAACCCAGGAATGTCAGTAAAGACATCTGAAAAAGCCTTTACACATATAAGGAGATCATGTTTCTTGCCTCTGTCCAATGAATCATTAATATTTAAGTTAGTAGGAACTGAGGGTTCTAGAGTTACAACATCAGGCAGTTCCTCATCTTCTATCTCAGATGTGTCAATAACACATACATTACATTCCTCCGGGATTGACTCATGTTTATGAGGAAAAACAACATCAAAAGTATTCAGACAATTTACAGTGTTTCTCCTGTAATACTTTTTAAGAATGTTTATATGATACAGCTTAGGCTTCCCCTTGACTTCAATGAGGTAATCAACCTTCCCACAAATCTTTAGTACTTTGTAAGGGCCTTTCCAGGCCACTAATAACTTATTCGCTTTTATTGGTAAAAGTACCAGAACTTCATCCCCTACATTAAAACTTCTCCTCTGACTCTTTGCATCAAAATAAGTTTTATATTGGTTCATGGACAAAGTTAAGTTTTGAGAAACTAAGTCAGAGGTCTCCTCTAGTTTAGATCTTAAGTCAAGGAGAAACTGATAAGAAGACTGAACCTCAGCACTTTCTTCTTCATTAGTCCATAAGTCATGAAGGATTGATAGTGGACCTCTGGCCTGTCTACCATAGAGAAGTTCAAAGGGTGAAAACCCTAATGAATCACTGGGAACTTCCCTCATGGCAAACAATGCACAGGGTAGGTAACGATGCCACTCCTTAGGTTTAAGGATGGAGTGTTGTCGTTCAATCCTCCCATTACAGCTGGGATGATATGGGGTGGTGAAAAGGGGTTTCACCCCCAGAAGTTGATAAAGATGTTGCATAAGTTCGGAGGTGAACTGCGTCCCCCGGTCTGACAAAATCTCTCTGGGGATACCCACCCTCTCTGGGGATACCCACCCGTGAAAAGATGGACAAAAGGGCTTCTGCTACCTCTATAGTAGTGATTGACTTCAAGGTACAGCTTCAGGAAAACTGGAAGCATAATCCACTAATGTAAGAATATATCTATGTCCCCCAGATGAAAGTGGTGATAAGGGGCCAACAATGTCAATGGCTACTCTCTCAAAGGGTACTGTAAAAATAGGCATTTTGACCATAGGTACTCGCCGGGTACCTCGGGAGGATGACAGTTGACAAACCTTACAAGATCTACAATATAAAGTGATATCTGAGGACATTCTCGGCCAAAAATAGGTGTCCTTAATTTTATTTAAGGTCTTACGGTGAGAGAAATGTCCAGCCACTGGTAGATCATGGGCCATTTTAAGAATGGTCTCCCTGCACTGGCTTGGGACAACTAGAGTGGAGTAGGCTATATCGCCTGAATGAGGCTTAAATACCGATTTGTATAGAATACCTCTAATGTATTCAAATTTGTATGAAAAGTCTTTCCTTTGAATAACCATATTTTTACTAGCTGAATCATGGCAATTCTGGAGAGAAGGACAATTAAGTTGTAACTTGACAAAGTCATCCTTAGATATTTCCAAAGGTTTTAGGTCAGGAAAAATCAAAGGATGAATAGCAGGAGAAGCTAGTGCTTTGCTCTGTGTCCTAGTTAATACCTGGATAGATTCAGAGACAATATCATCACTTTCATCTAAAGAGTTAACAGGTGATCCTGCTACCTCGCTATCGAGAGCATCATCATCTGTTCCTACAGCCTCGGGAACAGAATTAGAGAAGGTTTTTTCGGAGTTTAAAGGAAGAGGAGCTGAAACACTTACGTCCCATGTGGGTAGTGAAAGGTCCCCCTCTGAAGGGAGAACAGCACCTTTTACATTACCAATAAGTACTGAACATGAGGTGATGGGGGCGAGTACGGCTTCCGACCACCCTGTAAACCATTTAGACCTAATGTAACAGCGGATGGTTGGGAATGTGTCCGATCGGCCCAAGTAGTCTGTAAGAATAGTGGAGGCATGAGTGGGTTTGAGATTAGGGAACAGTTTATCAGATATGACAATACATGTGCATCCTGTGTCTCTTAATATCGTAGACACATTAAGACCATTAACTGTCCCTGAACAGAAGGGTGCTCGTTCATTACAGTCTTTAAAACACCTTCCAACTTGTTGAACTTTCTTCGAAGGGCAATCAGGGCGTTTATGCCCTTTCTTACCACACAAGTGACACACTGGGATAAATGATGTTGGTTTACTTTCTACATCCGGTGATACTTTGCCTTTCGGGATCGATCCCTTCAGGTCCTTATAGGAATTATGGGCTTCCGCATACAAGTCAGCAGCCTCAGCAACTTCCGCAGCCCTAATCAGATTACGTTCTCTAATGAAGGTTCGTATTTGGTGGGGCAGAGCCGTCAGGAACTGGTCGGCAACCATGAAATCCCTAAGATATTCATAAGTGTGATCAGTTCCTGTACTGTCTATCCAAAAATCAAACAACCGAAAGAGAGTAATCTGTAACTGCTGGAAATTCTGACCGTGTTGTAATGCGGCATACCTGAAATCCTTCCTATAAGAGTTAGTGGTTTTCTGGTAGGCCTTAAGAATTGCCTTCTTCAACAGATTATAGTCACAAATGATTTCATGTGACAAAGTTGCATAAATGTTCAAAGCTGTCCCTGAAAATAACATACCCAGCCTAGTAGCCCACGAATCAAATGGCCATTCACAGAGGGAAGCCGTATTTTCAAATCTGATAATATAAGAAGTTATGTCTTCCCCCTCTGTGAAGGGTGGTAAGTTGGGGGTGGGGGTATATGAAGGAGTGGGACGCTCCACTACGCCCTCATTTAATTGCTGCTGGGTAAGACCTAGTTTCTTATTCTCTAAGTCTAGACGAGCTTTCTCTACTTCACGATCTTCTCTTTTTCTCGTTCCTCATGTTCTCTAGCTTTTGCTCTTTACTCTAATTCTTTCTCTAGAGTGCGTGCATCACGTTCTCTAGCTTGTTGTTCCCGTATTTGGGCTCTTTCTTCACGATCTTTTGCTCTTTCTTCACGATCAAGCCTATCACGTTCTTTATTTTCTTCTAGTTCTCTTTCTAACTGTCTCTCTTGTCTTTCTCTTTCAATTTTGTCTTTCTCCTTTCTCTCTTCTCTCTCAATTCTCTCTCTCTCCTTTTTCTCTTCTCTTTCAATTCTCACTCTCTCCTTTTTCTCTTCTTGTTCTCTTTCTAACTGTCTCTCTTGTCTTTCTCGATCTCTTTCTAACTGTCTCTCTTGTTTCTCTCTTTCAACTTCATTCTTTTTTTTCCTGAATCTTAGTAGCTATGAAAGATTCCAAAGTTTTCCCCGTAATACCTAGCTTCATCCCAGCATTCATCCAGAACTGGTATTCCTCCATACTAACCGGGATAACTTTACTTACTGGGTGAATGAAACAGAAATAATAGAAAACGGAGGGTTCAAATCCTGCTCCGCTACAACTGAACACCCAAAACCGGAGGGTTCAATCCCTACTTCGATTTATACAGTATAAATTTGACCGGAGGGTTCTATGCCAGCTCCGACCAAACAGTAAGGAGAATGGGATCACTTGACCATCCACTCTTCCCACTATAATCAAGAGTGTCCTATGACAGTTCCCTTGATTTAAAATAAAAGAACTCAATGAAGAAGATTTATCACTGGAAAATCTCGGATCCCTAGAGTCTATTCCTAAAATAATCTTCAAGCTCAAAACAAAGGTGGCAGAAGTAACTAGCACATCCTGCCTTGACTTGACTAACATAAACAAAGAGTAATTAACAATCACCAAATCATTTAAATACCTTAAATGTAGTCCTACTATAGTAAATGAATACTTATGGAGGGTGGCAACCGTCTGTGGTGTGGAGCTGTTGAGCTACACTGAGTCACTGTTGGCGGAGTTCCAATAATGTACCGCCGGCTCTGTCCGAGTAGCGTCGAATCTTGTTCGAGGTGTCGAAGCTTTGAGTCGAATCCTGGCAAGGTCGCCACTTGTGAAGGTTGTCGCCAATCTTCTCAGGAAAAGTATAATAGAAAAAGACTAATAACAAGAAAAATAAACACTTTATTTTAATAGAATGAAATTTAAATAATAAATACGTAAATATGATTACAATAATCCTATATTAAAGAAAAATGAAAAATTAAAACAAAAATTATATATATGATTCAAAGCTAAATATTTACAGCTGTGGTCTTATCACTGAAGCAATGAATCTCGGTGATTACTCCGTGGCGGTGATATTGTTGTTGTTGTTGCCTCGATGTTTTCCACAAATCCAACAGTCTTCCAAACTGTTACAATGTCACAAATGATGTCAGGGACTCAGTTGAAAGTTGTCCCCAAGTGACGTCCAGTTGCCTGATGTTTCTAGTGTGTACTGAGGTACTACTTGTGTAGTGCAGAAATTGGTAGAACCACTCTGTTTCTCAATTGGTGAGTACGCCCGCCCCCCACTCAGCCTTGAATCCGATGATCCGAGCGGACACAGAGGAAGTGAGATCGAGCGTGGTCAGTCAAGTGATTTCAACCGGTGGCCGGAGCCTAGCATTACACCTCTCACCGGGTGAAAAGGGGGGGGGGTATAGCAGCAGCGAGACACTCACCCCACCTTAACCAGCAAACTACCATTCAACCATCACTCTACATACCTCCACACTTTCATCACTCCTATCTATGGACTTTTCCCTCACACTGAGTTAATATTTAGCAATTCTCTTGATCAGATTATTACATGTGTTTTGTTCTGGTTATATGAAAAAAAATAACAAATATTATACAAATTTCCAAATGGGGAGATAGGTCCTTCGCTGCAAATTATAGATCATTCAACCTGACCTCAGTTGTGGAAAAAATTTTTAAATAAAAACCTAAGGATGCAGTTTGTAGCTGCATCTCATCACTGTTGTACAAATGGGTGTTCCTCTCCTAAGATTTTACTAACGTTTTCCAAAAAAAGATGTTCGAGTCGGTATTATAAGAAAAAGCTTACGATATTATAGGTAATGACTTCAGCGAAACCTCTGATGGAGTCCCACACAGCAGACAGCTGAAGAAAGTAGCTGTACATAGTATTGGAAGCTGTTACACTTTGAGTATCACCGGGTTTTAATATTGCAACCTCCGTTGTTCAAATTCTGAATCAACGACGTAGATGAAGGGAATAAAAGGCGGCAAATATGTGTTTGCCTATGACACTAAAATAAGAGGTTAGATAATTTCTGATAGTAACACTAGAGAGCTGCAGGTTGATATTAGACTGGTTGATGTTGTGATCGGAGATGTGACAGATACAGCTAAATGTGGAAAAATATAGGTACTAAACTTATGAAAATAAAATATATGATGAACTTATAGATATATTTCACGATCCAAGAATGGAATCCCAGTTTTCCATAACCCCAGTCGTCTGTACTTCAGTTCATGAGATTGTAAGATTGCAGAATAACCTGAGTTTGCAATGTAGTTAATTATTTGCATTGATGAATTGAAACGAAATAGTAGAGTCTCTCACAAACCATCATAGGGAAACTAATATTGGAAATTCTTCATTAAAAATAACAATTTAGGATACACAGCCTATATATGATTTAAAACTTCCACTGAGAAACACCAGCTCTGAAGTTAAGTAAAGCAATAATGTTCTTGTAAAAGGTCTGGCTACCTCACCTAAACCTATTGCAATAAACTTTGCTAATGACATGATCATCCACATAAAAGGGTATGAGTACCATTCTTAACGAGGTTCAAGTAGTATGTAATCGTATAGATCTTCATATAAAACAACGATAATGAGAAACAAGTAATATCTCCCACCCATCTGTTTACAGGATGAAAACATCAGCTACGTTAAATCGTACATATATCTTGGAGTAGACTTACCCTTAAAAAAAGGCCGGGTCACCATTTGGAGAAGACCCGGGCCGGACATACCGGCGAACCTACAACAACATTAAAAAATTCCAACATACCACAACTAAATAGGGAATGCAGAGATAGGCTAAGTGCTCGCAAAACTATTGCTGGCTACAACCTCAACTATCATGCTGATGTGAGAATGATATAGGTAGTCTATATTAGATATTTAATTGATTATGCTTTGTCCATATTAATATTAGGTAAGGAAAATTCTCCCCAGCCTTTGGAGCTAATGGAAGATGAAGCCCTCAGAATTATTCCTGGCTCTCATCAATCTAACAATATTCTTAATATAAGAGAAAAGGTTGGGGCACCCAGTATCTTCGAATAATTGAAATTAATACTTTAGATTTGAACTAATCTTTATATAATTGTTCATTTAATATTACATACAGTGGAACCTCTGGTTACGAACGCTTCCGAACACGAACAAATTTGTTCACAACAAAAAATTAGCCAGATTATTGCATCTAGTCACGAACACATAATCGGGTGCCGAACAAATACAGCCGTGCCAATTTTCACATTCCGCGCCATTTTTTTGCAAGTGCCAATTTTTCCCACTTCCTGTTGTTTGTGTACACCTAACGAAGACTCACCTTGTAGTCAGACGTGCATTCATTTGCTGTATAGTCAAGGATAAGGGCAAAAGTACCAACCTCTTATCCCTTCCTGGGTACTTTAGAGAAAACGTAGTGTAGTACAGTGATAACTGTGATATACATTCATAATACGTTTATTCAAGTACGTATACACAAATACAGTTACATAGATTATCATACATAGCAGCATATGTATAGAGAACCTAGGATAACCCAAAAGTCAGAGTGAATTATTTTCTCGATTTTTTTTTTCGGTGCTCGTTCGTTTTCGTCGATTATCTCGGAAGTAAGTCATTCCTAAATTACAGTAATTACGACAGTGATAAATTTGGATTAGCATTTTTTATCAGCAGGTAGTGCACAAACTGCTTCTTGCAGTGCCAGTACCCAATTTTTGTGCTCAAAAAATCTTAAAAAACAATATTTACATACAGTTCGAAGTGGTCTGGAACGGATTAATCATATATTTACATACAATCCAATGGGGAAGTTAGGTTTGGATCACGATCAAATCGAGTCGCGACCAGAGTTTTGGGATGAATTATGGTCATGACCACATGTTCCTCTCTACCTGCAAGCCCTTCCCAATAAATTTATCACTAGTAATCCATTTCCTAAATCACTTGCAAAAGAAAAGCTCAATAACGAATTTCTTGCTTAAATGTTAGTAATAATTTATCACAAGTTATATGCATTGATGGCTGTTTCTGCTCCTGTTGCTACACTCTAAACAATAACGACAGAAACTATGTTGAGTTAGGCATAATAATTAACAATTGGGCGTCTATACTGCAAACTGAATTGTTTGTCATCCTAATGGCCATAAAGTTTACTTATGATACTGAACTTGTTTCTATGATCATTACTGATTCCATGGCAACACTGAAGGCTCTTGTCTTGCAATATGACTGCAACAGCATGCTCACTGAAGAAGCCACATATAGATACTAGAAAATTTGGAAAACAGAATTGTTATCGATTCCATCACACATTGGATATCTCCTTCATTATGAAGTTGATAATTCAGCTAAAAGAGCACAATGAAGGAAATTGTAGAATATAGCTTTGGTGTGTCTGTGTCTAGCACTAGGAATAATATTTTGAAATAAACAATGAAACTGAATGCTATAGGGACGCAGTTAGAAGCCTGACTAGCTCTGTCATCCACTGTAACATGAACGTAGACAAGTACGTTTATGGAGAATCTTTCAATGTGAACAGACTGAATGATATTGTAGTAGCCAGACTTAGGCTTGGTTATAAGTGCTACTGGCAGTTTGGCAGACACACAGATCATAATCAAACCAAATGCAACGTATATGGCCAGGTCTATGGTAACTATCTTGAACATTATTGCCCACTTATTGAGGAATATAGAGATAAACTGTATAATAACCTATGTGATATGACAAGATATCTTATTAATGAAAATAATGCCAGACATATTAAGCAAATTTCCTAAATTTATTGCAACAGGTAAGGCACCTAAATATCTAAATCCAGAAGTACTCCTGTTAACCCTTTACGAGCCTAGTTCCTAGACTTTTTGAGTATCCAAATTCTCTTGCTCTACCCTCTACACTGTAGATGGTAGAGTCTTCAGGATGGGTTTGGGGTACACAATGCAAGAGCCGCTCCGAAGCCAAATTTAAATTATTCTGTTATCTTAAACTGACCAATATTCTTAAATACAGAAGCACATTAAACATTTTATGTGTAGAATTTCTTATATTAGAAAATGGAAATAGGTACCTACAAAGGCCAAAATTCATTCATCACAATTTCTCTATATATGACTAACCAACTCCTAAGTTCACACAGAAAATGAAGTAGATAATAATCTACCTTTCCTAGACGTTTTAATTCGTCATGTTGAGAAAAGATTTAAATATACAATTTACAGGAAGTCATGGAATGTCTCGCCCAACATTCATTATTATTCCAATCATGAGTCTAGGATTAAAAGGTGTGTTTTCCTTACAATATTCCTGAACTTAAAGAAACTTAAAGAAATGCCTTCCATGAAAAATGCTCTGATTTTACACTACAATGAGAATTTAGTCAGCCTGCGTAACGGACTAAAAAAGTTGAATATAAATATTGTCTTTCAAAAACAATGGGACGGTAAAAGAGAAGCTGATTAACAACACACCATCTAATAGCGTTGGCGGTATTTGCATGTTCCCATGCACACTTTGCACTCTTTAATACATTGGAAAAACCTGTAAACCACTGGAAACTAGATTATCCCATCATCAGCACTCAGGAGTCGTATGCTATCTTCATCCATGTCAATTCATGCAATCACCCACCGAGGTGCACAGATCGTTGTACCTAATAGTTCCGTCATGAAAGGTTAGGTAGGTAAGGTTTGTCAGGAAACAAGGCAAGTGTTTCTTGACGCGGGTCTTACTCAGATGATGACCCGCCGTTAGAGCTTTTGGTCATCTGACCGAGGCCTTCCGATGGCTTACCGGTCCACCCCTTTAAAAATTATGGTTATAATTATAACCTTTGTTAATTTTCGTCATGGAAAGAAACCTAATTGAATCGTTGCTCTTGAAATAATAGGAATGCCTTGTATAATTCAAATTATCGGTTGCACAAACTCGATAGATATTGAGTCTATTGTGTACAACCTTAAGAGGAACCGTGCTATACAAAATCACAGGATTATTCATTATGCCACGGAGCCTCGTGAGGATTCGGTGATAACAGACCTGCGTTCCCTTCACTTATCCTCCATGAATCTCACGCCGAGGAACGCACCCTGCCCATCGGTGTAATGTATAAATAATATTAGTAAGCCCATTTAGGTACAGCTGCCAAAAGGTACCGTACTGTTCCAGGTACTCGAGGTTAAGTGCCCGCAATCAGGAGAGGATAAAAGATAATCAGAAAAATCGAGAATAGTCTGGTTAAAGATCACAAAGCATAATCGGAATTCTAAGGAAGATTCATGAATAACTAAGGAACCGAGGAAATAAGAAGGCAGTGTTTAGGAATGTGTGAAGAGATACTTTTGAACACCACCTAGCACATTCTAGAACCTCCTTGGACGAACAGTAGATTAAGTTGACAAATGAGTGCATTCGATTATTTCTATTAATTAGTAGTTTTACATATAATTTCATTTTTTTGTAAGTGTACTATCCACTAGTTATGTCACATGACTTGTTGTGGGCAATTAGATGTATCTCAGAGCTAACTATTAAATTTCCTGTTATTCTGTTTTCTGTAAATCTCAGAAGTCCTCTCTACCCTACCCCAGATGGGGCGGGGTGTTGAGGACACAGGATGCCTGGGTGATGAATGGTACCTGTGGCCTGACCATATCTGAGAGTAACTGGCTGGTGGTACCTGTGGCCTGACCATATCTGAGAGGAACTGGCTGGTGGTACCTGTGGCCTGACCATATCTGAGAGGAACTGGCTGGTGGTACCTGTGGCCTGACCATATCTGAGAGGAACTGGCTGGTGGTACCTGTGACCTGACCATATCTGAGTGGAACTGGCTGGTGGTACCTGTGACCTGACCATATCTGAGTGGAACTGGCTGGTGGTACCTGTGGCCTGACCATATCTGAGAGGAACTGGCTGGTGGTACCTGTGGCCTGACCATATCTGAGAGGAACTGGCTGGTGGTACCTGTGGCCTGACCATATCTGAGAGGAACTGGCTGGTGGTACCTGTGACCTGACCATATCTGAGTGGAACTGGCTGGTGGTACCTGTGGCCTGACCATATCTGAGTGGAACTGGCTGGTGGTACCTGTGACCTGACCATATCTGAGAGGAACTGGCTGGTGGTACCTGTGGCCTGACCATATCTGAGAGGAACTGGCTGGCGTTACTACGCTACCTTACTATGGGAAAATGTTCTCACACTACACCTGTTACTACTCATGCAACATGGCATAGCTCCTGATAATGCATGGAAACGTGTGAAAAATATTGAGTTAAAGATTTCCATCGACCTTGGCTTGTCTTAAATACATACATATGCAGGACAAGCCACATATGAGGACAAGCCACATATGCAGGACAAGCCACATATGCAGGACAAGCCACATATGCAGGATAAGCCACATATGCAGGACAAGCCACATATGCAGGATAAGCCACATATGCAGGACAAGCCACATATGCAGGATAAGCCACATATGCAGGACAAGCCACATATGCAGGACAAGCCACATATGCAGGACAAGCCACATATGCAGGACAAGCCACATATGCAGGACAAGCCACATATGCAGGACAAGCCACATATGCAGGACAAACCACATATGCAGGACAAGCCACATATGCAGGATAAGCCACATATGCAGGACAAGCCACATATGCAGGATAAGCCACATATGCAGGACAAGCCACATATGCAGGACAAGCCACATATGCAGGACAAGCCACATATGCAGGACAAGCCACATATGCAGGACAAGCCACATATGCAGGACAAGCCACATATGCAGGACAAGCCACATATGCAGGACAAGCCACATATGCAGGACAAGCCACATATGCAGGACAAGCCACATATGCAGGACAAGCCACATAAGCCGAAGAGGAGAGTTTGATCTATTCTGTAAAATAGCCAGACTGAGAATTTCTTTATGACATAACTCTGCTATTTTCAATCTAAGCATTATGTAAGAAAAATGTAGCACAAATTTTAAGTTATATTAAATAAATGTAAACTGACCTATAACGCATATAGCAGAAATTAGCTATGAAAAATAATGTAACTTTAAGTGAGGTTAGGAGAGGTTTGTAAGTTAAATTTGGTCCAAAAATGAAAGTATTTACATCATTGTCATTGATAATGAAAACTATCTACCAGTGTCTAAAAAAATTTTTGGGAAAAGAATAATTTTTAAGAGTTCGGCCTATTCGGCAAATTCAGTTTATTAGGCCTGATATATATATATATATATATATATATATATATATATATATATATATATATATATATATATATATATATATATATAAATGAGCAGGAGAAGGGATTCAGGAAAACCGGTTAGCCGGACTTGAGTCCTGGAGGTGGAGAGTACAATGCCTACACTTTTTAAAGAAGATGTTTGGGATATTGGCTGTTTGGAGTGACATCTTGACTGTCGTATCTGGGTACCTCTGCAAAGACAGTGACGATGTGTGGATGATGGTGAAACTTTTGAATGTTGATGAAAGTGTCTCTTTCTTTTTTTGGGTCGCCATATATGTTTATATGTCGTGTCAATTAGGTAAAACTGGTCAATTAACAAGAACTCATTTAAAATTATGTCTTTTCTAAAATTTTATTTTATGCATTTAGAGATATATTTTATCATTTATGTTAATGTAAGAATTAATAATTTTCTACAAAAGAACCTTGGAAAACTTACCTAACCTTATTATAACAAGCGCAATTTAATTTAGCCTAATGAGAACACAAACACAATGAGATGAATTTTTCTCGTTAGGGTAAGAATGATTTTTTGCAAAATTACTGCATACACAAATTTTAGCTTGCCTTATTCGGCAAGAAGAGCGTTGTTATGTCAAATTCACACGTTTTTCCTATTCGGCATTGCATTTATATGGGAGGAAGGGAGGAAGGTAACATGAAACCCAAGATGAGGTTGAGCTCTGAAATTAGCTAAGGCAAGACTCTGTGTATTAGCTAAGCGGTGTCAAAAAATTCAAGGCGGAATGAACATTAAACATATTTAAAAAAATTCTTACTACCACACTCCGTGGAATGACGTGATGCTGCAGTACTGGGGAAGATGTAGTTCATGTGGGGGAAGCTGCGGAAGATGTAGTTCATGTGGGGGAAGCTGTGGAAGATGTAGTTCATGTGGGGGAAGCTGCGGAAGATGTAGTTCATGTGGGGGAAGCTGTGGAAGATGTAGATCATGTGGGGGAAGCTGTGGAAGATGTAGTTCATGTGGGGGAAGCTGTGGAAGATGTAGTTCATGTGGGGGAAGCTGTGGAAGATGTAGTTCATGTGGGGGAAGCTGCGGAAGATGTAGTTCATGTGGGGCAAGCTGCGGAAGATGGAGCTCATGTGGGGGAAGCTGCGGAAGATGTAGTTCATGTGGGGGAAGCTGCGGAAGATGTAGTTCATGTGGGGGAAGCTGCGGAATACGTAGTTCATGTGGGGGAAGCTGCGGTAGATGTAGTTCATGTGGGGGAAGCTGCGGAATATGTAGTTCATGTGGGGGAAGCTGCGGAATATGTAGTTCATGTGGGGGAAGCTGCGGAATATGTAATTCATGTGGGGGAAGCTGCGGAATATGTAGTTCATGTGGGGGAAGCATGAGTAAGGAAGAGATGGTAAGTTAATTAATGCCAGTTTTATGTCCAGCTCACATTGAAAAATTAATGGTCCATTAGTACTTACTTAAGCCCCTTCACCCCCCCCCCCTCCTTTTCCCTGGCCCTGGTAACTTTAACCCCTTTGAGGAATAATGCTTTTAGCTTGGCACTCTAATAAATGCAACATGTGAGTGGAGTTTGAAACTAATTATCTGCTAGTGCTATCCGTTGCTATTTATGTTATGTACGTTTGTCGCCTACTTCTGTAATACAGTACCATGACAATGTCTTTCTAACTCTGTGTCTCTGGATATTCACCAGTGTGAATGCATATTTGTTTTCTTCTTTACATGTTCATTAAATATATTAATCTATGTTATGTTCTTCCTGTTATTATTTTCATTTATTCATTTGTGTTCAGCTTATTTTTACTGAGCAGCCTACGTTTATTCACTTATCTATTCACCTAAGCTATACAGAGTGCAACGGACAAGTGAACTAGCAGAAGCAACATTCACAGCAATAGGCATTCTTGAGCTTCCCCAGTGCTCGGACTTAATGTCCAAAGCTGGGGGTGGCTCCAAAAGTATCCTCTAGTGCTTTCTGCATTTGCACTTCGTGACATCGTCTGCTGCTATGCAGCTGCTACACTCTTCGAGCCCAGTGTGGGTGGGGTTTGTGGCAGCCCGAGGTGCCTAGCTTCTCCCTCCGAGCCCCGTGGGGGCGGGGAATGGGGGTTGGCCTGGGAACAACTAGTCCTAGAAGACGAGGGGGTACTTGTACCTCCTCCCATTACAGACATTGGTCTGATACACTCCCGTGAAAGGGAGCCAAGGCCGGGCCATCACTTGGAAAAAGCCCGGGCCGGACGAATATACCAGCGAATCTACTACTACTACTACGTAAGCTATCCAATTATTGTATAATTCCAGCTTCCTGAACGTCATTGCGCGCAAAAGCAATAACGCAAACATTGGCATAAATTTCTAATTTTGTTAAATCTAAGCTCTGGAGATTTCAGATGAATCAGGAGTGTTATTTACCGGTTATTAAGTGCATTCTAATTAATTATTCTATCAATATAAAACATGCAAATCACGACATACACAACACAAAGTTATTTCATACTTTCCGATAAGAAACACTAGTTTTGAAGCAAAACTGAAGAGGCATACTCTCTATATCAGAGCGACCAATATCCTAAAATACACCAGAATTTAAAGTTTAAATGGTAAATATATATATATATATATATATATATATATATATATATATATATATATATATATATATATATATATATATATATATAAGCAATAAAATACGCTTTATTCCTATGCTTTTTTTTTCAAATGATTTGAAGGCATATAGATGTAATGCTTATATAAAAATACATTAAGAAATTTTAACCTAGGAAAACCAGATAAAGTCAAACTCTGTGACTTATTTTTGTAAAAGAGACTTTTTCCAGTAGTTAAGTGAATCCAATTTGCTTAATAAAATTAGCACCTGAAAATTTACAAAAAATATTATCTAAACAAAACTTTAATTTTATTTAAAATTAACCAAAAGAAACATTTTCTAGTTATTGCACAGAATTCAACAAAATTTGTCCAGGAAAGTTTCATCCATTTCATTAGATGAATCAAGAAAATAAAACGGATGCCGTTCACAATAATTTTATTTTAAATAACAAAAAGGCACAATACCGTGACTGGAACAATACACAAATAACCAACACATAGATGAGGAGAGCTTACGACGACGTTCGGTCCAACTTGGACCATTTACAAAGTCACACTAACAAAAAGGAGAGAAGGAGGCAGTATATATAAGCCAGCAGACATTGACGGGACAAGAGAGATAGTAGGAAAGGAAGAAGAGAGGTAGTGGTAGTAGTAGTAGTAGTAGTAGTATTAGTAGTAGTAGTAGTAGTAGAAGTAGTAGTAGTAGAGTAGTAGTAGTAGTAGTAGTAGTAGTAGTTGAGTCAGTGGAAGACTTAAGAAAGAGGAGCACTGCGAGGGAGCTAGTGGCACACAAAGGGTATGGACAAAAACACAGAGGGGGGAAAAATAATAATGGACCAAACATCAGAGGCAGAAAAAAGAACACCCAAAAAAGAAAGAGAAAAGAGGAAAGGGGAAGAGGGAGAAGGAGAAAAAAAATCAGGTTATGTCACGGGTATTCTGAAGTTTGAAGCATTTTACAATGTAATGAGAAAGGAAGGCATCTACAGAGACAAAGCCACGACTAAGATTCATACAAGGAAAGATGTTTATAAGGGAGGATTCAACCAGACGGAGATTGTGAAAGTTAGAAGTAGGGTAGACAGTTTTAGCAGAAGACCAGTCAATAGGATGACTGTGATCTCTGACATGACACACAAGAACATTGTTGGTGTCGGCAAACCTAACACTATGAGTCTGTCACAAAGAGAATGGCCAGTTTCACCAAAGTAGTAAAGAGGACAAGAGGAACAGGAAATAGAGTAGACACCAGGAGAATCTATAGAGGGAGGAGAAATATGAACTAGTTTGGTGCGATGAGTGTTAGTCGGGCGAAAAGTAAGTTTGATGTCTAAGGAACGGAGAGAGTTGTTGAGATTAGAAAGACTGGAAATATAGGGAAGGCAGAGGACAGGAGAGTTCCTAGGAGTAGAAATTTTGGGAGAGAAGAAAGTCCATTTAATACTTGAGAAATGGGAAAGGTAGCCAAGACGAGAAAATGAATTGTGAAGAGTGGAAATTTTTTATTCCAGAAACTGAAGATCACAAATGTTTAGAGCATCGAGACAGAGAGAAATATGAACACTTTTCTTGGCAGAGGAAACATGATAAGAAAAATAGTGGATGTACATGCACTGTGCATAGGCTTACGGTACACGGAAAAAGCAAAACCTGTAACTGAGCGGTGGACATGAACGTCAAGGAAAGGAAGACCAAGAATTAGATTCCCATTCAGCTTTAAACTTAATGGAAGGGATAAGGTTATTAAGAGCATCAAGAAATGGTTGGAAGAGACTTAAAGTCATGAGGCCAAAGAGCGAAGATGTCATCTATATAGCGGAGCCAGAGTGAAGTTCGCACATCAGTAGTAGGAAGAAGAACAGTGTCGAAGTATTCCATGTGAAGATTAGCAAGAACAGGAGATAGAGGAGAGCCCATAGCGACACCGAAGGTTTGAGAATAATATTTACCTTGGAAGGAAAAGGAATTTGGGTCCACACAAGGGCGGATAAGATCAAGAAAGACATCAGTAGGTACAGTTAGATGAAGGAACCCTTCATTGGCCTTCTCTCTGAGAAAATGGAGGACATCATGAAGAGGGACATTAGTAAAGAGGGACTCAACGTCAAGACTAAGCATCTTACAGGGCGGGAGAGAGTGAACACATTCGATGAAGTCTTGAGAGTGACGAAGGTGGGCAGGAAAAAAAGTACCAAGAAAGAGAGTGAGGGTTTTGGCCAGCCAAGAAGCAAGAGAATAACAGACAGAACATATTGAGGATGTGATGGGACGAAGGGAAATATCAAGTTTATGAGTTTTGGAAGGCCATAGAAATAAGGCAGAGAGGGACAGATGACACGAAAACTTTGAACAAGGTGAAAGTCAGGAGGACAGAGGTCGGTGAAAGTCCTTAGGCTTGCCGACACCAACAATGATCTTTTCTGACATGTTATAGATCACAGTCATGCTATTGACTGGTCATCTGCTGAAACTGTCTACCCTACTTCTAATTTTCACAGTCGCCGTCTGGTTAAATCCTCCCTTATACACAACTTTCCTTGTATGAATCTTAGTCGTGGCTTTGTCTGTAGATGCCTTCCTTTCTCATTACATTGTAAAATGCTCCTAACTTCAGAACACACGTGACTTAACCTGATTCTTTTTTCTCCTTCCTCTTTCCTCTTTCTCCTTTGGGTTTTCTTTCTTTTGTTTAGGGTGTTTAGTCCATTATTATTTTTCAAAAGATGTGTTCTTGTTCCTACCTTTGTGGGCCCCTACTTCCCTTGCTCCTCTTTCTTAAGTCTTCCATTGTCTCCACTACTATTACCTCTACCACTACCTCTCTTCTTCCTTTCCTACTACGTCTCTTATACCCGTAACTGTCTGCTGGCCTATATATACTCTCTCCTTCTCTTCTTACTGTTAGTGTGACTTTGTAAATGGTCCAAGACGGACAGAAACTTCGTGGTAATCGCCTCTCCTATGTGTGGGTTATTTGTGTATTTTATTTTAATCAGGAGGGGGGAACGCTAAACCAGTAGGGGTCATGTAGTAGCTATAGAATATGAGTCACTCAGATTCGATCCAAGGAAGGAGAGCATAGGTCCATATTGTTCGATCCAGAGCCACTCAAGGCGTTATAAAATAATGCCTTGGAAATAAGCTTTGGAAACAATGTCCTTGAAATAGCCAGAATGCAGTGGATTTGACGCGAGGGTATTGTTCAAAGAACTCTTCCAGGCACCGGCCTGGAGATGCTCATGCTTCCAGGCACCGGCCTGGAGATGCTCATGCTTCCAGGCACCGGCCTGGAGATGCTCATGCTTCCAGGCACCGGCCTGGAGATGCTCATGCTTCCAGGCACCGGCCTGGAGATGCTCATGCTTCCAGGCACCGGCCTGAGATGCTCATGCTTCAGGCACCTGCCTGAGATGCTCATGCTTCCAGGCACCGGCTTGGAGATGCTCATGCTTCCAGGCACCGGCCTGGAGATGCTCATGCTTCCAGGCACCGGCCTGGAGATGCTCATGCTTCCAGGCACCGGCCTGGAGATGCTCATGCTTCACAATTTGCAGAAAGACTTATTCTGTCGGTGATAGTGAAGAAAGTTTTAGAGGTTGAAAACAATTTCGTGCCATTTGTGCTGACCATGATTTTATACACACTTCCGTTGTAGACAAACATTTAGTTCTACCATTATATGCTTTCACGATTTTTTAAGAAGCACATAATTATGGACAAGGTAGATTATAGTGCCCCTTAAGCTTGCTGAACAATGTCACTAATACCTGCAGTTGCTTCCCCCAACATTGTACATCAACACTTCCTGAAGAGAAATTCGGTACAACTGCTACTCACAAGTAAATTCAGTCAACTGGGTCGTGTATGTCTCTGCAAATTGCTATTACACGAATATTTAGAAACAAAACATTTATTGCAGTGTAACTACAGGTTATTTTCCTTTAACTGTTTCTGGAGTTCGAAATGATTTTCATCGTCATATTGATTGTTGCATGTAAGAATTCTCCGAATACGCTTTTCTCCAGTTACTAACAACTCACAGTATCTGCTGGAACAGTTGCACCACCACTCAACACAACTCACAGTATCTGCTGGAACAGTTCCACCACCACTCAACCTGACATTTGTTTTAAATTTTAATAAATTTTGTACTTCACCTTAAAAGAAAAGAACAGGATGTTATAATTTTGGATGAAGTCCGACCAGTAAACAAAAAAATTTGGCATTTTTAGTAAAAATTTAGAGAGGGCAACTAACGTCATTTTGATAAACAATTATGATAAAAAGTAATTTCAATGTGTGTGGTGTAAATTTTATGCAGACAATTCGTAGTGCGGAAATTAGGAGGAGGTGTGGAGGTGCTAAAAGAATTAGTCAGAGGACTGAAAAGGGGTTGTTGAGTTGGTTTCCTCATTTAGAGAGAATGAAACAAAGTAGAATGACTTGGAGAGCGTATAAATCTATTGGGGAAGGAAGGTGGGGTAAGGGTCGTCCCCGAGGGGTTAAGCAAGTTTTGTGGGCGAGGAGCTTGGACTTCCAGCAAGCATGCGTGAGTGTCTTAGATAGGAGTGAAAGTAGATGAATGGTTTTTGGGACCTGACGAGCTGTTGGAGTGTGAGTATGGTAATATTTTGTGAAGGGATTCAAGGAAACCGGTAAGCCGGACTTGAGTCCTGGAAATGGGAAGTACAATGCCTGCACTTTAAAGGAGGGGATTAGGATATTGGCAGTTTGGAGAGGCGTCTAAACTGTCGTATCTGACCGCCTCTGCAAAAACAGTGATTATGTATGAGTAATGGGGAAAGTGTTGAATGATGATGAAATGAATGATGAAAGTTTTTCTTTTTTGTGTTGTTTTTCTTTCTTTTTGGGTCTCTCTGCCTTGGTGGGAAACGGCCGACGTGTTAAATATATATGAACTGATTTAAAATTTAGGCCTTTCTAAAATTTTCTCTTATACGTTTAAAGATATAATTTTTTCATTTATGTTAATGTAAAAATTAATAATTTTGTACCAGAAGAACCTTAGAAAACTTACCTAACCTTATTATAACAAGCGCAGTTTAATTTAGCCTAATTCAATAATTATATTTTAGATAAGTTTACAGTAATATAATTATAAACAAGTACAATGAAATCATTCTTTTTCGTTATGTTCAGAATGATTTTTGCGAAATTATTGCATACACAAATTTTCGCTTGCCTTATGCTGCAAGATGAGCATTGTTATTTAGGCCAAAATACCAAATTTTACCTATTCGGCACTACATTTATAAAACTGCAATCTCAACACCCCTAATTCAGAATGCAGGCATTGTACTTCTCATCTCCAGGACTCAAGTCCGGCATGCCGGTTTCCCTGAATCCTATCATAAATATTACCCTGTTCACATTCCAACAGCACTTCAATGCTAAAATCCATTTGTCTCTATTCACTCCTATCTAACACGCTGACACATGCTATCTAGAAGTCCAAGCCCCCGTATACAAACCCTCCTTTACCCCATGCCTCCAGCCTTTTCTAGGCCAACTGTTGCCACGCCTTCACTCCACTACAGATTTATACACTCTCGAAGTCATTCTATGTTGTTCCATCCTCTACCACCTCAGCAACCCCTCCACAGCCCTCTGGATAATAGTTTTGGTAATCCCGTATCTTCTCCAAATTTCCAAACTATGGATTCTCTGCATTATATTCACATCACACATTTCCCTCAGACACGACATCTTCACTGCCTCCAGCCTTTTCCTTGTTGCAACATTCACCACCCATGCTCCACACCCATATAAGAGTGTTGGCTTAACTATACTCTCATACATACCCCTCTTTGCTTCCATGGACAAAGTTCTTTGTCTCTACAGACTCCGCAGTGCACCACTCACCTTTTTCTCATCGTCAATTCTATGATTCACCTCATCTTTCATAGACCCATCTGCTGACATGTCCACTCTTAAATATTTGAATATATTCACCTCCTCCATACTCTCTTCCTCCAACCTGATATCCAATCTTTCGTTACCTATTATTTTGTTATCCTCATCACCTTACTCTTTCCTATATTCACTTTTAATTTTCTTCTTTTACATACCCTACCAAACTCATCCACCAACCTCTGCAACTTCCCTTCAGAATCTAGACTATCCCAACACCAGTACTCAATCAGGACAGGCCAGGTGTCGAATGCAATCTTTAACCATGTCAACTCTTGCAATCACCCACCGGGGTGGGCTACTGCCCAGATAATTGTACCCAACAGTTCCATCATGGAAATAAGCATAATTGAGTCCTTCCTCTTGAAACATGATAGGAATGCCGTATATAACTCAAATTATGGGCTATACAAACTCGATTGCGCACGATTGCTTCTATTTACGTGGTTTTGTGATGTTTCGGTTTTGTTCAACCTGAGTCTGAAAACTGAACATCATGATACGCCCGTCGTGAACGTCGATATAATATATAACACCGTATTACGTCCGTCGTGAACATCGACATTTAACATGTTAGGTCTGCCGTGACCGCTCTTATAACCCACTCAATTACCACTGCATACCGGTATCGTAACGATCTAGATGTTGTGCTGCAATACAGACTGCAACCTGAGTGATATAACATCAGTAGTTAGAAAGTAGTCATGGGGGTTGTTTTAGGTATGGGTGCACATGTGCAATCATCCTAGATGAAGTGACCGTCTAGGTACAGCGGTACATGGTGTTAAAAAGAAAATCAGAAATTGCCTTGTTATTATGAGAAAGAAAAACCTGAATAGGAGAATTCAGACAGACATATTAATTGACACTGAGAGTATTTCCTGAATGTTATAGAACGATGTGATACCGGTTGACAAAATGAGGGATTTATTCTTTCTATTTCATTAGCTACATTCTATTTGTGAATGATCCACTTTTGTAATGTAACTTCTTACGTCACATGACCTGTTCCCAGTAGATAGAAGCTTAGGGCTGGCTGTTAACTATCTCCTAGTTATTTTACCTCGAGCTATCTGCAAACTGTGGGGCCTACTCCACCAGACCCCATATTGGGTGGGGTGTGGGGGAGGGGCGGTGTGTGGTTGGCATTCCGCTGAGCCTCTCTCCCTCAGTCAGAGGCTAGTGCCACAGCGCTGCCATACTCTGAAAAACTTACCCTATTTCTCCTGTTGCTGTCCTTGCAACATTGCACAGCTACTGATAATGCACTACCTGGAGGGTATTCCGGGGATCAACGCCCCCGCGGTCCGGTCCACGACCAGGCCTTTCGATAGCTCAGGGCCTGATCAACCAGGCTGTTACTGTTGGCCGCACATAGTCCAACGTACGAACCACAGCATGGCTGATCTGGCACCGACTTTAAGTATCTGTCCAGCTCCCTCTTGAAGGCAGCGAGGGGCCTATTTGTAATTCCCCATATGCTTGGTGGGAGGCTGTTGAACAATCTTGGGCCCCGGACACTTATGATGTTTTCTCTTAGGGTACCAATGGCGGTCGTACTTTTCATTGGGGGTATTATGCACTGCCTGCTCAGTCTTTTACTTTCGTAGGGAGTGATTTCTGTATGCAGATTCAGGACCATTCCTTCCAGAATTTTCCAAGTATAGATTAAGTACAAGTACAAGTCAATTACTTCCAAGCGTTCCCAGTAGTTGAGGTGTTTGATGTAACTTAAGTGTGCAGTAAAAGTTCTCTGTACACTCTCTAGATCTGCAATTTCCACTGCTTTGAACGGAGATGTTAATGTACAGCAGTATTCCAGCCTATAGAGAACAATTGATTTGAAAAGGTTCATCATTGGCTTCACATCTCTTGTTTTGAAAGTTCTCATTATCTATAATATTATTTTCTTTGCAGTTGAGATCGTGGCACTGTTGTGATCCTTGAAAGTGAGATCCTCAGACATTACCACTCCCAGGTCCCTCACATTATTTTGTCCGCTCTATTGTATGATCAGAGTTTGTAGTATACTCAGTTCTAATTATTATTTTCTCCAGTTTTCCACAACGGAGTAGTTGGAATTTGTCTTAATTGAACATCATATTGTTCTCCGTTGCCCATTGGAAAACTTCGTTTATATCTTCTTGGAGGTTAACCGTGTCCTCAATACATGACAGTCTCATGCAGATCCTAGTATCGTCTGCAAAGGATGATCACCTGTCTGCGATTGTCTTGCATATATGTAAATATATGTCGAAAGTAGAACGTAAAACATTTGGCTGAAGGTATAATGAAGTTAGTCGACTGTATATAAAAATGCTCCTGCTTAGATATCTAGTAGTAACAAATATAAATGCTATGGAACTCGAGTTTTCCATATTTATCAATTTTTTGATGCATTTCTGTTTGATTTAAAATCTCTACAATTCTCTTAGAAAATGTATTATATTTAGTGTTTTTTAAGAATGTCCATATTGATGGAAATAATGTAAAATAATAGAAAATTGACATGTACAAGGCCCAAATTCAATACAAAATACTTCCAATTAAGAAACAACAGCGCGTCAGTGTTTGAAGTCGACTGGAAGTGTCGTTTTCTAGTCATTTCATGGAAACCAATTTATTTGGCAATTTAAAATTTACATAGTTCACAGTGAAAGAAAAGTATTCTTTAAATAACGCAAATTAACACAGAAAGTTGAACCCTATCAGAATAGTTTCTTTTGGTTTTTTTTGCAACAATTGCTTTGAATCCAATAATTCCTACTTTTTAACAATTTCATTAAAATTTCAAAATTCCACTTAATTCTAGACATACCGGGTGCCATTCTCTTGAGGGAAAACATCGGCAAAAATATTTTAGACCATTAAGAAAAGGAATTGTTTAGATAGTGAAAGGTGATTAATATCACTATTTAATAAAACTGACGAACTAGAAATTATGGAAAACACACAAGTAGTGATAATTTGAAGCCGACTGGAAGAGGCATTCTCCAGTTATCATATAGATTTCCATGATTCCAGTTGTTTAACTGATTTATTATACTGATATATTTTCTCGGACGAAAAGCTAGACTGACATATTTAACGTAATTAAACAAGGTTTCGTTTGACAGCTGGATAATACTTCTTCTTGTCAGCTTTAAATGTTCAGCTCTGATTTGTTTTCCAGAAAACAAGTTTCGTGTAGATACTGAACTGCATAAGTAGTTATTTGCCTATTTTTATTAAATACATAGTGATAATCGTTTTGATGAAATTACCTATGAATGTCTATTTTGATCGCCTTCAAATTATCAACGCTGATGTAGTCCAAAAACCAGATAAAACTCTATAAGTCTAGTATGTGTAGGTGCAATTTTCAAATTATAACGCAGTTTTTATTGAATCATGGTGTGGGGAATTTTGATAATTTTCCTGGGATTTGTGTGTAAGAATTGATGGGGATAATAATGTTTATCTGAAATTGTGTAGATGTGTGTCTTCAGTCTTCAGTGACTTTTAAGATGTTCTGTGACATGAGAACTAATATTCTGTTTAATTTCCTGATATTCTGTAAGGAGTTTGAATAAATAAAGTGAAAATTAATATTTCAATAATGAAAATGTAGTACACACCTGGAATTGTTATTAAATTAATTGAAAAGATGTATTGGGGGGAGGAACTTGGAAGAAGAGCAAGGAAAATGACTGAACGAATATACTAACTGAAGACAATGTAGAGTATATCGACAATAACTGGGGACCATGAAATGAGTGAAAATATTAGGTATCTGGAAGGGTTCTGATACATTGTAATCTGGTCATAACAAGACTGATAATGACGATAATACTGGATGCAGTGATTTCAGTGATCACTGAGTGTACCTACAATAATTTAGTTTTGTCTCCTCATGTATGGTATCAACCCACGAAATAGGTGAGGTATCTAGTATTGGCCAATATTTAGCATCTCTGCCTGCTAGGGAGGCGTTAGGATATGTCACCAAGATAATAATTGGTAAGTAGTTCTTATGTTCTGCAATTATGTACACTCAATTTTATGTAATATGAAAATGGTGTGTTTAACCAATTTAAACCGTGGACCTACAGATTACGTGAGGTTGTCCAGTCGAAAGTAATTTTCTGTAATATATACAGTCCACAACCAAATTTAATACAGCCAGTGTTACTGGCTTGATAATTCATGTAACAGATTCAATATGTTAAACTTCATCTGCCACTTCTCCGACTTGCGTCAGTCTATTCAGGTCTTCCTGTAACGGTTTAGTGTCCTCATTAGAATTAATCCAACAGCCTATTTTGATATCGTGGGCAAACTAGCTTATGTCGCTATTTATTCCCTTATCTATATCGTTTAAGTATATTGTAAACAACAAAGGGCCCAACACTGACCCCTGTGGAACACTGCTTGTGACGTGTCTCCATTCTGATTTCTCCCCATTTATGTAAGCTATCTGATGCCTATCTGTAAACAATGCCTCAGTAATCTCCGATGCGTAACTCTTTGAAAAGCTTTACTAAAATATATATATATAGAGTATCCTACTCATTATTGATTCCATAAATTTTCTCGCAATGGAGGTTAGGCTAATTAGTCTATAATTCAAAATTAAGGTCCTGTCTCCTGTTTGTAGACAGGTATCACATTTGCCATTTTCCATTTATGTTACACTGTGCCAGTTTGTAGGGATATGCTGAAAAAGACTAGCCAATAGTTTGCTAAGTTTATCCTTACATTCCTTTATAATCTTTGTAAACAATTCACCAGGGCCCAGGGATTTGTTAAGTTTTAATCTATCTATGTTTCAGTTTGCCTTCAAAGCTGGCGTTTCTCAGTCGAAGGTTTGTATTAATTTTAGGTTGAGTCAATTTTTCTTTAAGTAGTTTGGATGTTAGTTTCCATGTGATACCATGTGAATCCCTCTTCTGTTTTTCATCAAGTTTTCAATGTTAATTTTTAACCTCATTCCAAATTTAGGCTACAGTTTACACCATCATTTGCGGTGAGGAACCGAAACTGTTGATATGCAATGGATACAATGGAGAGGTGTGTGCAGTGATAGAGGTGGAAATACAGTTCTACACACTTTTTGCTTCCGTGAAACCGTGATGAGGGAAAAAGTTGATGTCTGATTCTATAGTATAGAATCATTTTTTCAAAGGTTTTACAGACAACTTGTTAAGGAGATTGGTCTAAATGTATCAAGCTTTTGCGGTTTAGGTAGGTATAATGAGACTATTGGTCCAGGAAGAACACCCTCGATGTTACTGATATTATAGAGTGATAACAAAGGGTTATCAGGGACCTCCGTTAGATTTCTGAAGATATCATAAGTTATGTTATCCTCTCCAGGAGCGGATGATCGACCTTTATTTAAAGTATTATGTAATTCATACTCGGTGAAGAGGCAGTCACTCGCATCAATATTTTCCCTCATTAAATTAATAAATTTCAAACTTCCTTCATAAGTACTCTCTAGTTTTTTTCTAATATGATATGGGAGATTTTCATGCCTGGATTTTTGGACAAGTTATTTATGAGGTCATTTTCTTTATACCTTTCCAAGCCAAATTTAAAGAGATAGACCTATTTAACTATTTAACCCACAATTTTTCCCATTCCTGGTACCTAAGTTCTTGCTTTCTATTCCTGGCATTTGTTAGTGCAGCTTGGAAAGTTCTGAGCAAGTCACGTGTTAAATTGCGTAGTTGTGGATCTTTATAGCAATTATGATGTAATTTGTACTTATGATGGCATTTTTCTATTCACTTGGTCTCTGAGCAAGTTCTGAATGGAGGCAACAAATCATTGTTGAATTTTTGTGTGCCATTGGACTCGTAATTTTTATACCATTGATCTAAGTGGTAAATGAAGTTATCTCTGTGTTTTGGCTTAAGAATGATATTTTTCCTTCTGTATTTAGTTTCTTGATTGCTGGATGTATGACCATCATTGAAAACTATGAGTCTTGAGAGTGATCAGATAGAAGATCATCAACTATGACAGAGTCATGCATTATATATGATACATTAAATATAAAGTGCAGACCTAGTATGTTACCATATATGTGAGTAGGCTCAGTAGTGCCCACAGTTCGAACATTATCATGCTCATTTAGAAATTTCACTAGCGTTTGTTATAGACCCACTTATATTATGTCAGGTCTTAAAGTCCCCAGGAATGAGGGCAGTCTCACTGTTAATGTGATCTGGTAAAGCATCAGGCCGAAAGTGATTAGCTGGGACATAAATATGGAAGACGATTATCGAAAAGTTTCCTGCGTACATTTTAACACTGATATTGCATGCTTACTCGACTCAGGGCAAGGAGTGAATGTGGCAAGTTCTTTCAACAATAGATCACACAATAGTTAGATGACCTTAAGTTACATGCTTCATACCGAGGCAACGTCGAGAAGTGTTCTCCAGCTCGTAGTCTACATTCCTGCAAACTGATGACATCAATATTCTTGGTTGCACTAATATGTTGTAAGTCGCTCAATCAATTCCTGACGGAGGCAATGTTCCATGAACAAATTTGTAATCTATCCATTGTAGTAACTTATTACAATCCACTGCTCATAAGATTGTAAGACATTTATGCTTAATTAATAGTGTGCAAATACTTCAGAGGAAATAAGTTTGTAAATTATTTTCAGAACCTTTTTCTTCGGTCATTTCCCGGAATTTTGTCAGCACATTCCTAGGCAATGTTTTCAACCAAGAACCATTGTCTTTTCTCTCACAAACTGGAATTCAGTAGAGAGTGTTCCACTTGTGAGATCGTTTCTGTGATCGAAATCACCATTCTCACTTCCTACCTTAAAAAAAAATACCAGCATCTGATGAAGATGGTCAGTTTTATTTTTGAAGATTTGTTATGACTTGAAAAAAGTTAGGCGAATCTAGTACTTTTCCAGAAAAAGATATTCGTTAGTTATTTCTTCAGCACCTACCACAATAATAAGTACCAACGTTACAGTGGTGCCACTGGTACGGATGACTCGTCATTCACATTACGTAATTGCCGTGCGATTAACTCATCTTCGGCGTCCAATGGAGTCACATGGGTGCCTGGAAGAGTGACAGCTCATGAACATATTGTATCTGGTGATATAAATAACTCTAGAACTTCCTAAGTTCTCTACATGCAGGGCTACATCAGAATCTATCTCTCCCTGAATAACCTAATGAAGATAAAAAGGAATAATAAACACCTAATGAAGATAATAACAACGGAATAATAAACAAAATAGTATATTACAATTTACAAGAAATAAACATACATCGGAAATATTGAGTCATCAGCAAGTCATAAGTGGACGAACTTCCCAGTTAATTAATATTCTATAAGTGAGTAACAACAGTGAGCCACCTCACTGTATTGAAAGAAACATAATTATTTTAGTCCCATATAAGTCGAGTACCAAGCTTATTTAAGTAGTCCAGAACCACTCATAAAAAGTTCGCATTTGACTAAAAGTGAATAAATGTAAATGTTTTACAAAGACAAAAGTCTTGTGAATTTCCACGGTGATTCATCCATATCAACACTGTGATTCATCCATATCAACACGGTGATTCAACCATATCAACACTGTGATTCATCCATATCAACACTGTGATTCAACCATATCAACACGGTGATTCAACCATATCAACACTATGATTCATCCATATCAACACGGTGATTCATCCATATCAACACTGTGATTCATCCATATCAACACTGTTGTGATTCATCCATATCAACACAGTGATTCATCCATATCAACACGGTGATTCAACCATATCAACACGGTGATTCATCCCTATCAACACGGTGATTCAACCATATCAACACGGTGATTCATCCCTATCAACACGGTGATTCAACCATATCAACACGGTGATTCAACCATATCAACACGGTGATTCAACCATATCAACATGGTGATTCATCCCTATCAACACGTTGATTCAACCATATCAACGCGGTGATCAGAAGCGATGCTTGCATGAGACATTGACATGAAAGGTTTGGTAGCCTCTACCATCAACGCTTAAAAAAATCTTTGAGTCTATTAACAGTGAGACGAAACTCGTTATCTACTGCTGTGTCCACAGAGGACCAGCCAGAACAAAGTCAAAGAGAATGTATATTCTTTTTAACAGTGTTGGCAGTAGTAGTAGTATTTGTGACCTTCACGGAGCACTTTGACCACGAAGGTCACTTAGTGGCCATAACCATGAATATATCAAATAATAAAAAAAATGATAATAAAAACAACGAACACAAAGCAAATGAATACTATTATATCAAGTTGTACTAACCATCATAACTTCAAAACCACATTAATGTTCCCAGGACTACTAGGACTTGTAAATCGTGTTAGTTTTGGAAAACACAGTTACTCCAAGCACCAAAAGCTATAACCAAAAAATAATCTTGCAACCAAGTCTACAAATGGATCTGGAATCAAAGCCCAGAAACCTTAGAAATAAACTAAATGTTAAATGTTGCGTGTTCTCGTCCTAACAATAATTATAAAATTAATGTAAACAAACATATTGTAGAGAATATATATATATATATATATATATATATATATATATATATATATATATATATATATATATATATATATATATATATATATATATATATATATATTAGGAGGCGTTATAAACATTAGAGAGTTTTGAATCGAGAAAATAATTAGGTATCCCCGAAGGGGGCATTTAATTATATGGTAGCCTGAATATTTCTGTATTATTTAGGCATCCACGTGGAGGATCTGTAACTAGTTGACAGAATTTTTTTTCTTCCTCGAAATTTCGTATTTATTTTGATCGTAATAAAATATCTCTTGCAATCGACGTCAACTTTTCATCGTTGCTGTATGGTGTCTAAAGATGTAGGACAAGATTTTATTAACAACTGGCATGTGAAGGTTCCCATGACAAACATAGTAGGACCCATTATAAGTGTCTTAGAATGACTTATAACTTTGAAAAATCTCAGCTGTAAAGCGTCAAACGTTCTGAGAAGGTCCCTCCTAATTCGGCGACAACGATGAGTGAAATTCAAGTTTAATGGTTCGTATATATCAATTTTAAAAGTAAAATAGAGATAAATTTTAGTTTCGTTTCAATATGTTAAAAATAGTAGGAAATGGTATAAAATACCGACACAATGGAAAAACAAACACATACGCAGTATAATGTGATCCTTTACACATTATACTGCTTATGTATTTATTGGTCAATAAAGGATCACATTATAATGTGATCCTTTACACATTAAACTGCTTATGTATTTATTGGTCAATAAAGGATCACATTATATTGCTTATGTGTTTATTTTTCCTTGTTAAAAATATTTGAGTATTTCTCTTGTCTGACTGACTTCAGTATTTAATGGCTGTGGCATTTTACGGCCAGGATAGTAATCATTAAGTTTTTCTAAGTGTTGTTAAATTTTCAAAGCAATAAAGTAGTTTCTAATACCTGGGATCGATGAAATCTTTGCGATACTTTGAGAATACCATTTTTTTGATCGACTTCAAATTTTCTTCCAAGAAAGCAAAGTTGTTTCCCATAAAGCAAAGTTGTTTCCCAGAAAGCAAAGTTGTTTCCCAGAAAGCAAAGTTGGTTCTCTCACTGAGCTATCGATTTACTTTGAGTAACTTAATGCAGCCTCTAATCAGCTTCATAAAATTAAAGTGAAGCATTGGTACGAAGGAAGAGACCCTTTAATTTACTGTTTAAAACGTAAAAATCTGATGAATTACTGGGGAAGGCATTTATTGATAGGCATAATAATATAATGATATCCATGCAGTAACTAATGAATGCCTCTTCTGATCAACTTCAAGCGTTTGAGTGTTATTGGATCAAAACTGGATGAATTTTGTATTTAATTTTGATTTGGTACGTGACAATCAAAAGGTTCTTTATTAAAACAACAATAAATCATAGTTTTTTTCTTAGAATATTATAGAAAATTTTATATATAATATAATTGTAAATTCCGAAAATTTAAATTCTGCTTTTCAAGTGACAATTTCTGAGTGTCGCATTCAATTATCTCTAACTTTTCAAAGGTAATAACACTGGTAACACAGTTTATAAGCGGGTTTAATGTGTTGGTTTATCTTTTTTTCAACAAGTCGGGGGTCTCCCACCGAGGCAGGGTGACCCAAAAAGAAAGAAAATCCCCAAAAAGAAGATACTTTCATCATCATTCAACACTTTCACAACACTCATACATAATCACTGTCTTTGCAGAGGCGCTCAGATACGACAGCTGAGAATAGTCCCTCCCAGCTGTCACTATCCCAGACCACTCCTTTAAAGTGCAGGCATTGTACTTCCCATTTCCAGGACTCAAGTCCAACTAAATCAATTAACTGGTTTCCCTGAATCCCTTCACAAAATGTTACCCTGCTCACACTCCAACAGCTCGTCAGGTCCCCAAAACCATTCGTCTCCATTCACTCCTATCTAACACGCTCACACATGCTTGCTGGAAGTCCAAGCCCCTCGCCCACAATACCTCCTATACCTCTTCCCTCCAACCTTTTCTAGGACGACCCCTACCCCGCCTTCCTCCCCCTACAGATTTATACGCTCTCCAAGTCATTCTACTTTGATCTTTTCTCTCTAAATGACCAAACCACCTCAACAACCCCCCTTCAGTCCTCTGACAAATACTTTTAGTAACTCCACACCTTCTCCTAATTTCCACATTCCGAATTTTCTGCAATATATTTACACCACACATTGCCCTCAGACAGGACATCTCCACTGCCTCCAGCCTCCTCCTCGCTGCAGCATTTGCAACCCATGCTTCACACCCATATAAGAGTGTTGGTACCACTATACTTTCGTACATTCCCTTCTTTGCCTCCATGGATAACGTTTTTTGTCTCCACAGATACCTCAACGCACCACTCACCTTTTTTCCTTCATCAATTCTATGGTTAATCTCATCCTTCATAAACCCATCCGCTGACACATCAACTCCCAAATATCTGAAAACATTTACTTCTTCCATAATCCCTCTCTCCAATGTGATATCCAATTTTTCTTTATTTAAATCGTTTGATACCCTCATCACCTTACTCTTATCTATGTTCACTTTTAACTTTCTACCTTTACACACTCTCCCAAACTCGTCCACTAACCTTTGCAACTTTTCTTTAGAATCTCCCATAAGCACAGTATCATCAGCAAAAAGTAACTGTGTCAACTCCCATTTTGCATTTAATTCTCCATAATTTAATCCCACCCTCTCCCCAACACCCTAGCATTTACTTCTTTTACAACCCCATCTATAAATATATTAAACAACCATGATGACATTACATCCCTGTCTAAGATCTACTTTTACCAGGAAGTAATCTCCCTCTCCTACACACCCTAACCTGACCTCACTATCCTCATAAAACTCTTTACAGCCTTCAGTAACTTACTACCTATTCCATACACTTGCAACATTTGCCACATTGCTCCTTATCCACTGTATCATATGCCTTTTCAAATCCATAAATGCAATAAAAACGTCTCTACCTTTATCCAAATATGTTCCATATATGCTTCCACTGATCTACACATCCCCCACCTCTAAAGCCTCCTTGCTCATCTGCAATCCTACTTCTGTCTTACCTCTAATTCTTTCAATAATAACCCTGCCATACCTTACTGGTATACTCAGTAAACTTATTCCCTATAATTTTACATCTTTTATCCCCTTCCCTTTATATAAAAGGAACTATACATGTCTGCAATCCTAGGTCCTTTCCCTCTTACATTTATTAAACAAAAATACCAACCACTCCAGCACTATATCCCCCTGCTTTTAACATTTCTGTCTGATTCGTATCCAGCTGCTTTACCCTTTCATTCAGTAATGCCTC
The DNA here is from genome assembly GCA_009830355.1 of Cherax destructor. Lineage (NCBI taxonomy): Eukaryota > Metazoa > Arthropoda > Malacostraca > Decapoda > Parastacidae > Cherax > Cherax destructor. Next base: position 219,614 of record WNWK01002177.1, read on the forward strand.
ACGACCTCCCCCACACTCACATCCTGCTCTTCTTCACTCCTAAACGATGTTGTACCTCCCTGGCCAGTAAGAAATTACCGCCTCACTTTTTCATCGACATTAAAGTTCCTCAAAATATTCCCGCCATCTACCAATACCTCCAGCTCCCCATCTACTAACTTCCCTACTCTGTTTTTAACTGACAAATCCATTCGTTCCTAGCTTTTTACCTTGATTATATCACTCCAAATTTTTTTTTCTTGTTTCAGCAAAATTTCTTGAAGAGCCTCTCCATACTTTCTCCGCTCTTCTTTTGCACTTCTCACCACTCTCTTCACCTTCTTTTTACTCTCCATATACTCTGCTCTTCTATTAACACTTCTGTTTTTGTAAAACCTCTCATAAGCTCCCTTTTTCTCTTTTATCACACCCTTTACTTCTTCTTTTCCACCACTCCTCCCTTTCCTCCTGCACCCACCCTCCTATAGCCACAAACTTCTGCCCACATTCTAATATGCATTTTTAAAACTATCCCAACTCTCTTCAACCCCCACTACTCCTACTCACTAGCCCACCTTTCTGCCAATAGTTGCTTATCTCACCCTAACTTCCTCCTCCCTTAGTTTATACACTTCCCTCTCTTACTTGCTGTTGCCATTTTCTTTTGTCCCATCTACTTTTTACTCTAACTGCTACTACAACCAAATAATGATCTGATATATCCATTTCCTCTATAAACATGTACATCCTGAAGCCTACCCATCAACCTTTTATCCACCAATACACAATCCAACAAACTACTTTTCTTACGTGCTATATCATACCTTGTATATTTATTTATCCTCTTTTCATAAAATATGTATTACTTATTACCAAACCTCTTTCTACACTTAGCTCATAATGGTTCCCATTTACATTTACCCCTGACACTCCCAAATTTACCTACTACTCCCTCCACAACATTTTTTTCCCACTTTAGCATTAAGATCCCCAACCACAATACTCTCTCACTTGGTTCAAAACTCCCCCACTCACTCAACATTTACAAAATCTCTCTCTCCTCTACAATTCTCTCTTCTCCAGGTGCATAAACACTTACTATAACCCACTTTTCACATCCAACCTTTATTTTACTCCACATAATCTTTGAATTTATACATTTATATTCCTTCTTTACCTGCCATAACTGATTATTCAACATATTGCCACTCCTTCTTTAGCTCTAACTCTATTTGAAACCCCTGACCTAATCCAATTTATTTTCCCCTGAAACTCTCCTCCCCCTTCACGTTCATTAAAGCCAGGACATCCCGCTTCTTTTCATTCTAAATCTAAATATCTCTTTCTTATCATTCGCCAAATCCACGCACATTCAAACATCCACTTTGACGGTTTTCTTCTTTTTCTTTTTAGTGTTTCAGGAAAAGGGGGGGACTATTGTTGGATTTTAGTTGACTTTTAACCATGGCTTACGGAGGAAATATTCTTATTCCACTTTTTATAATGACGTTCTTGATGAAAGAGAATGCCTCTTCCCTTAATTCAATGGTGGTGTTTTTTTTAAAATTATTTGAACCGGAGTTTGTAATCCTAATTTTAATTTGTTTGAAACTGGGATATTAATTAACATAACGCTCGTGCGCATTCAGAGCTATTCCACCTGATTGGGGTTATAAATAACATTGGGGTTATATAATATACATTGGGGTTTACAATATATGAATATATTTCACATTGGGAGATGAAATACATCTAGTTTTTTTTTAACTTATTTCGTTTTTCATTCGTTCATAATCCAAAAAACTGAAATTTAAAAGTATAAATGGAAACATGGCAATTATATGAGTAAAATGTGGAAAATTATTATTTAGTTAATTTGTGAAATATATTTGAGATTCCTTTTCTGAATAGCAAGTATATAATAGCTATCTTTAAAAAAAGTAAAATTATGTTTAGTTTGTGTGTGTTCCCCAATTTATCCCCAATTTGGTTTTAGGGGGGATCCCCCCCCCTTTCCGCCGGGTTTTCCCCCTGTCCCCGAGCTTTATCCCTTTTCAAAATTGAATTTGCCCTTTTAAAAAATTTTCTAACATTCCCCTTCCCCCCAATCTGTGGCAAAAATGTTCCCATCCTTTTTCTCCCAGCTGTTTCCAGTTTGCCCCCTTTTTCTTTTCCCCCCTTAACATCCCCTCACTTCACCGCGATTGAGTATTTTGTTTCGTTAAGCTCCTCGGGCCCTTTTTTTTTTCCAGTGTTTTATCCCCTTTTTTCAACCCCTTTTTAAAAAGGATTTAACTAACCTTTTAAAAACCTTTTTTTCCCTTTTCCCGTTTGACCAGGGGGGTTCCCCACTGGTGCTGCATATTCTAGTATGGGCCCCACTTATCAATGTCTTTTAACGACCCTTTTTAAAAAAAGCCAATCTTATTTGGGAAACCGCAGATTTGGTGGGCCCCGGAAAGTGCTTGGCGTTATACTCCCCCCAAGGTCTTTTCCTTGCCGAGGTTTGTAGCCTTTTCCCCAGCCTGTACCTGTCAGCGGCCTTTTTCCCCTTTCCGATCTTCATGACTTTGCATTTGGGGGGGGAAAACCAAGCCGGGGTAGACCAGTTTTAAGATTGTCCAGGTTTTTTTAAAACCCGTTGTCCTCCGATGTGATTCTCTCATTAATTTCACATCATCTGCGAAAAACTTCTGAGTCTACCCCCTCCGTCATGTCATTTAAAAAAAGAATAACACGGGGCCTAGGCTGACCCTAGGGTTTCGCCCCTCGTCACAGGGCCCACTGTGATACCTCATCCCCATGCCCCGGGGTTTTCCTCCTGTGAGGTTTCCCGACCACCCCGTGCCCTTCCTGTTATACATGCTTGTGTGTGTGTGTGTGTGTGTTTTTTTTTTAATTTTTATAATTTTTTTTAACGTAATCTTTTTTAACCTTACAAAACTGGAAAATCCCCAATTTTTTTCAACATAAATTAATTTTAAAGGTCCCTAATTTCCCCCAATTGCCAGTTTTATTAAAAAAAGAGTTATATTATTTTCATTTTTAACAGAGGATGAAGCACTCTTAAGGGGGATGATGCCCCTTTTGGTTTTTTAATTTTGGGGGTTAATTTGATTTTTTTTTAAATCGTTCAAAATTAAGTTTTATTAAAGTATTTAATAAAAATAAAAATTTTTTAATTTGGAAATAACTGGTGTATTTTTTTTAAAGATTTTTTTAATAGGAACTTTTTTGAAAACCCCAAAACTAATATTTTTTTTAAAGAGGATTGGAAAATTTTTATAGAACAGAAATAAGGGGAAAAAATTGGGGAAAACGAAAACTCGCGTTTTTTTTGCTTTTTTTTTGGAGTTTTAGAACTCACGACTTAATGCCCGTGAATAAATTTTAAGATACATTGCTTTTTAACATTACTGTAACTTCAAGGATATCAGTTGTAATTTAAAACGTCAATGTGATCACGATTGTGGGAAAGGGTTTGGGAACAAACGAAATACTTCCCTTGCTCATTTTATATGATTTCCAATATTCTTAAGGGGAAAATTTTAAAAAAACCTTTTTTATGGCCCCAAAATTTAACACTAATATTTATTTTAAGGGTTTTTTGCTGTGTGTTGGGCCTTTTTTTGTTTATTACGTTTTTTTTTTGGTCTTAATAGCAGTGACTGCCCCGTCCCCAGAAAAAATTTATTCTCCGTTTCCTTAGAATGAATGGCTTATGTTCCACAGGCTGCAAAAATTTTCCAAGTTTAGGTGCTTTTCTTCATTAAAATAAACCGATTCTTATTTATCAGTGCTTAATGTCTGATGTAAAAAAAGGATGCGTTTCAGGGTTTGGCTGTGTAAGTGCAAATTTTGCAGTATTCTGTGCATTAATGGATAATGACCCGGGGTCCTTTAAACTTTTTTCTGTTGGATATGGGTTTTAATTAATTAGTTTTTTAATCAAAATTTGTAAATAACTGGGAATGTCTCTTCTGTTAAAAAAAACACAATGTCTGACTTTTTTTTTTTTCCCGGTTAAAACCAAACAAGGTTCTTTTTTAGTGTATATTACATCTGAATTTTAAAAACCCCTTTTTTCCCAGTTTCCTTTTTTTTGAAAAAAAATTTTAAAAATTTTAAACGTTTACCCGTTGTCTTCCTACTATTAGTAATGACTTGATAATTCAGACTTTTGGGGCTTTATACAATGTCTTTATTTTTTGGGTATTGCCCCTTTTTAGTAACAAATGTTTCTTACTAAATATTTGAAAATTGTTAAGGAGTTGGGAAAAAATTCTTTAATTTTTTAAAAATTTTTTTTAATTTTCATTTGAGAACTTATATTATAT